>CM054945.1:989995-1040096 GCA_029168755.2 Tillandsia fasciculata | reverse complement strand
GTAACTAAGGCATTGCCTCTTTCTCTTCCTCTATTTCATTTCTTCGCCAGCGTTAGAGAAAAACGACGCTATCGTGAGCGCGAGTGAAAACAGAGCAAACGAAGGCGATGACGTCGTGGTCGAGGCAGTGCTCGTTGTCGCCCGCAAGGGTGAGAACGAAGACACGCGCACCCGCGCTTTTCTAATGAACACTTTCGGTGAGAGCGATGGCTATGGTAGAGAGCGAGGGAGACGGCGTGATGGTGAAAAAAATATAAAAGAGAAGAAAAAGAAGAAGAATAATAATAAATTTGTACTGAAACCTGTTTATTCAGACCAGACGCGATAAGTTTATTAAGATATAAGTGTAATGCTATTGGTATCAAAATATCAACAACACCTTTTTTTCTAATTTTTTTCTATCCTTCTCCATTATATATATATATATATATATATAGATATATATATATATATATATATATATATTATATAGTATATATAGAGGGTATATATAAGTGTACACCCATAAGGGGTGTGACATCCTACACCCCACCCCATCTGTGGGATGGGTGTAGGTACACACCCCTTTGGGTGTAACTAGCATAGCATATATATATATTATAGGGTATATATATATATATATCTATATATATATATATATATATATATATAATATATATATATATATAGTAGAGTTTATATGCGTTTAAAAGTACAAGTCTATCTATGATGATCCGGATGATCCGGATCTTCACGGTAGTTTGCGGTGTGATCAGTGGGTTCTGAAGGCCTATAATGTGTGATGGAGATGGTTGCACGCAAGCCGGACCTCAGGATTGAACCCAACGCGAAATTTGGATTAAGATTATCTATTCGAATGCCTTCGACAAATTTTAGAAGTGGAATTTGGCAAAATGAACATCAGATTTGGACTCAATGTGCGAAAATGATGAAAATCGACTATTTACTTGTATTTTTTGGGATTCGAACACTGTTTTACTGTAGCACGAACAGGTACTATAGCTCGGGCAGTGCCGGCGGCGGCGGGCAGCGCCGGAGGCGGCGGCGGCGCGGCTGCTAGCAGGCGCGGGCACGGCGCGGGCAGGCGCAGGCAAGGCCGTGGGCAGGCACGGGCAGGCCGGTCCACGGACCAGGCGCGTGCACCGGGACCATAGAGTTTGTGCACCGCCACGTGGCAGCCCAGGATTGGCTGGGCTGGGGGTGGCGCCACGTGCCGCCTTTTGATTGGCTGACAGGATTCGAAAGACCCGGCGCGTGGACCGCGACTCGCCACGCGGCGCTCTCCTATTGGCTGGCGCAGCCGCCACGCGCGCACCGGGCGCACGGAGCAAGAGGAAAGGGACACGTGGCAGCATTCCAGCGTTTCGGGCGCTAGGCGTTGATGGCTGGATGGCCGCCACGTGTCCGGGCGCTTGTCGGGTCGAATCCGGGCGCCCAAAATCCCCCCCTGACCCGCAATAGTGAGTCTCCTTGGATTTCAGGTATAAATAGGTCTTTGTGGGCTTCATTTGTGGAGTTTTTATGATCCGATTTGGGAGCCATTTTCAACAGTAAGTTCTTCTTTGAGTCTTCTATACTTCTTGGGGTTTTGGAGAATTTTTGGAAATCGTTTGATATTTTTCCCTACCCGATCTCGAGAATTGCGATGTTTCTTCGACATTAGTCTTTTCCGTCGACTTTTTGTCTGTGAGCTCCCTTGAGCTGAGTTCTTGGAGTTTTTCGCCGATTTTTGCGGAAACGTTTTCATGACAGGTAGGCCTTCGATTTTGGTTTTCACTACTCTTCTCCGTTTCAAGTTTTTATGAGAGTTCTTGCAGTATCTTTAGACCCCCATTTTCTGAGACACTTTTCTGGACAGCGGAGAAGTAATCTTGCATTTTCTCGGGCTATGATTGTTGGAACTAGAAATTTAAGGACTCGATTTCTATCTACACTTCGCAAGGATCGCAACTGTATTTTTTTTTAGAATTTTTGAAGGGCATATTATAGGAGGTAATTTTCTATTTTGTGGACTGATGTGCAAGAGGATTACTGTTTTGAGTGATTTGACCTTACCACAATGTTCGGCTTATATCTCAGTGACCAGGAGGAGTTTTCTGACAATTTTTGGTGCATTGGAACCATGTGAACCTGTGGAACACTCACGTTCAGTTTCAACTTTTTCAGACCTCGGATTAGCGAGTTTCAGGTGGGTTGGATTTCTTCCAAAATTAGCGGACAACATACAAATTCTATGTTATAGTATGCATGCATGATTAATAAACACTCTTTTTGTGGACCAAGATACAAGCCTGATTAATTAGTAAATCGTCTATTTCTTGTGATAGCGAAATATTGGAAGCTTGTCTAGCACCCCGTCATATGTCTGCATGTATTTAACTAGGCTAGTAGAAAACCCTCACATGGGTTAGTTCCTTCATGTTTCAGTTTTCCACACTTTGTATTATTTATTTCCTGGATTTGGAGTTTCTCTTCGCCCGGTTAGCGGGCCGAGTGGTCGGGTTATTGTGGGATGCATTGACACTCGTGTGTGGGGACCGAGTGGAGTTTGATAGCTGTTGCTAGTCTTATTTTGGTGTCGGGGCTATTTGACTAAACGGTGATCCCGGGTTGTCGAGTTTTCTCTGATCTTTTTGTCGTCACTATGTTCTTGGCAGTAGTGTATTGGTGATAGCAGGATCCTGAACCCAGACTGTTTTGGACACACACATGATTTCAGTAAATCGATGTTTTCCTTCCGAACTTCGAAGGGTCGCCGGAGCCTGTTCTTGTTTGACTGGGTGAAGGTATTAGCCATTCGGGGTTTGAAAAATAAAACTTGTTTTAATTGATTTTCTTAAAGAACTAAAATTCATTAAATTGGGCTTCTTAAATAAAAATAATTTTCGATAATAACTGTTATCTTTTCTTACAAACTTCCTCACCCGAGGGGGGTTTGAATGATATGGGTTCAAGGAGGTGTTTCCATATTTGGGACGAAAGCTACGGGGGCTGTGCCTAGAACCTGTTCTTGTTTGATAGGATTGTAGGTGCTAGTCTTCCGAAACTTTCAGACCCTGGTTGGTTTTCCTCCGGATGTTTTACCGAGGGAGTTGCTTTTCCCGAACTGTAAGGAGTCGAGAACTTCGAAGGGCGGAGCCTGGAGTCTGTTCTTGTTTGATTGGGGTTCTAGGCACCGAGCTATCGGAATTCCCGGACCCTTATGGTGTCGGTCCGTTCTGGGTCATCTGTGAGTTGGGTATTCTGTTTTGAGAGTCGTTTGGGAATGGTGGTCCTGAGCCGTTGAGTGACTCAAACTGATGTTGTCAGTGTTGGGTTATTGTTGTCGTTCTGATTGATCGTGGATTTGGACTATAGCCTACATGAGCTATTGAGCTCGACAGAGATGTGCAGATACTTTACTCGGTGGGGTCGCGCCCCTCGAGTGCCGCTCCAGAGAAGGGCCTATTACTTTGCTATCGCGATTTGTCGACGTAGTCCGTGTGGGACCGCCTACGTAATTTTCGTCCCTGTGGGGATGTGTGGTAGTAGATTGACGCAGATTTGACTGGATCCTATGTGGCTGTCAGTGTGATTAGGTTGACCGAGTACTTTAGTTTGAGTCGATGCATTATTTTCATCTGTATCACCCTTTGAGCATTATAGATAGAGGCATGATAGCAGTAGAATTTATTTCCTGCTTATTTATCTTTCCTTATAGCATTGTTATCTTATGACTCTAGTAGACTTAGTAGGCAGACCGTTGGTCTTGGAGACGGTACCCACTGAGAACTACGTGATGGTGTAGTTCTCACACCCGCTGTTGGTGACAGATTTTCAGAGGCATCTACCATTGTTCCTACTCCTGTTGCTGCACCTGCTGATCGAGGTAAGGAGTCGCGAGCTAGTTTCCTACCCGTCCTTGGAGTATAGTGATACCCCTTTTTGGAGCTTTGTAGTACAGTCTGTGGATTAATATTGTAGATAGTTACTTTCGAGAGTTTATTTTGAAGATTTTTGTATTGTGAGGTTCAGATCTGTACCATTTGGAGTTGTACTTTTATATTTCAGTAGTTTATTTTACAGCTCTGATATTTTTATAGTTGTAGTATTACATTTTGCAGGTTAGACGCTTCGTCTATGCGGGGATTTCCGTATGGACGGCGGATCTATTAGCGAGCTCGGGTCGCAGTTTCGACTCCGGGACGTGACAGCGCCTCCACCCGTACAGATGTGCACGAGCGTGGTGGAGGTGAGGCGGGGGTCCTCACCTGTGCCCACGCACCTCTCGCGGGGCATAGGCAAGGGAGCCGTCTCTGTCTCCGCCGCCCTCTTCTTCGGTGTCACCGAGCTCTCATCCACCTCCATCGTGCATCGCAAGATGCAAATGGGCACAGAAAAAGCTAGAGAAAGAGAAAAAAAAAGAAGAAAAGAAAAAGAAATAGTGTAACTAATTGATCACTAATATATTTTTATCCTTCTAATCATAGCAAATAATATGTGATTTTTGGCATAATTTTCTCAAGTTTGATGTAATTAAAGCTATTTAGGAACCAGCCCTACTTAATTTTGCTATTTTAGATTGCTAGCAAACTTTATGTCTAGCCAACAAGCTTCTTAATAATTTTCTTAATTTTTTTTAAAGAATAAATATATACAATTGAAAAAAAAAATTATTTTCATGTACGATGCACATCCCACTTATCTAAGAGTGAGGCTTCCTTCACTAATCATTTCGATATGACGAGTAAAATTTATTCTATTTTTAAATAGATGGGATGTAAAATATACATTCCTAAAAGATGTACAAAAAGTATTTTTCTTTTATAAAAATATAGAGGTGCATTCGTATGTTATTATTATTATTATTATTACTTGCAGGCAATTATTTAATTTCTCGATTTAGACCCGCAGTCCGCTAGAGGCCCTGGACCGTCCACGCGTCACCTTAAACACATTGATTAATAATACCATCCTCAAATGGACGGTCGTGATCACTGGACAGTTGGCACGTGAACAGTTGGATGAACCGCAAGCCCCCGACCAACGGAAAGAGAGATCCTCGTCACCTTCCCACTCTTCCAGATAAGACGTGGCGATCGACCGCCACGTGTCCCCCTCCCTCGTGGGTCCCACCCAACCCCCGTTCCATTCTCCCACGTACGTCTCCCCCGCATAAAAACATTCCTATGCCACCGCAACGCCCACCCCCAACATTAATCAACTTCATCCGCCGAGTCCATTTCCCGCGCAACCGTGGCCACAAGTTTCCCGTGAAAACGAACGGCTAAGATTCGTACATATTTCCAATCCGACGGCGATTACGTTCCCGCATGCGAATTCTATGCGGAACGAACCACCCGTACTCTACGGACCACCATAAGCCATAACGCTCCACCCTCGAAAAAGCGCACCGGGGCGAAAACCAGCCTCAAATTTCTCGCCACGTGGAGCCATCTCCTGCGCCATACGCACCCCTCGTCCCTCTCCACCCATTGTAGCCTCATATTTTCTTTTTGCCCCCTATTTTTAAAAATTTAAAATTAATTAAAAATTCGAATATGTCTCTCCTATTTTAATTTAATTTAATTTTTCCTAAAAAAAAAAAAATTGTTCTTGGTTTGGGGCTTCAAAGAAATCCACAATAAAAAATAGTGGCTGAGATTTCTCCCCGCGTTCGCTCGTCGCAAAGAGAGAGAGACGGCTCTTCGTCTCCGCTTCTTCTTCTACTAGAAGTTTCGTAGATAGCCATTGAGCTCCCTCTTCTTCTTCCTCCTCTCTCTCTCTCTCTCTCTCTCTCTCTCTCTCTCTCTCTCGATCTCTCGATCTCTCTCCGTAGAGGTGTAGATCGCTAGGTTTACTTCGTGTGAGTTGGGCGGGGGGGATTCGGAGGTGGTGGGGGGGAGGAGGAGGGGAGGAGCGGTTCTTGAAGCTGCCATGGCGGTCGCCTGAGGTGAGTTCTCGAATCTAGGGTTCGTTCAAATGGATGTTTATGACCAATTTGGATGTTGATGTTGAGCTTCTTGCTGATTCTTGTTGCTCTTGCTTTATTTGTAGGCCGCGGTTGCTGGATCGGTTCGTTTAGGTGAGGCGATTGGTGAATTGTTGTGTGCTTCGTTTAGGTTTTCTATTTTTTTTTTGGATTTTTGATGATTTTTTTTTTTTTCTGATGATGATTTGTGGTTAGTTTTGAGGTGGCGAGTAGAGTTTTTGGGCGAGTTATGAGGTACTATCTCCGGCAAATTGAGCGCATGGTTGGTGATATGGATGGAGGGGTTCTGCTGTTCGTCGAGGATTTGGATCCCAAGTGATCTTTGATTCGTACTTTGCTGCTACTTTTATATTGTGAATTGTGTTTTTGTTGTTGTTGTTGTTATGGAGGCGAACTCGTCGGGCGAGGAGTTTATTGTGAAGGTGAGAGATGGTTAGATCAGTTCTTGTTTGTTGGCATCATATTGTTGTGATTTGGATTCTTAAGTGCGCTTTAATAGTGTTTGTCGGAGTCGATGAGTGTAGGTGAGGAAGACCTACACGATCACGAAGCAGCGCGAGAGGTGGACAGAGGAGGAGCATAACCGGTTTCTGGAAGCTTTGAAGCTGTATGGGAGAGCTTGGCAGCGCATCGAAGGTTAGCAAATTGTCATGCTCTGTTCTATCTCTCGAAAATTATACATCGAATTCTTCTTTGTTAAAGATGTGAAATTGGTTGTGAGTAGATATTATAAAGTTAGTAGCCTACTACTAAATCAGTGACTTGCTTCTTGTTTTTATACTTGGTTTTTGTGTCTGTTGCAGAGCATATCGGTACAAAAACTGCTGTTCAGATACGAAGTCATGCGCAAAAGTTCTTCACAAAGGTATTGAACCTTTCTCCTTTAAACTGATTAGATATTACATGGTACAGTTGCTTGAAATACTTCTGTAGTCTGCTTTTGGTGGGGTAATGAATATAGTTTTTTGGATTTAATTTAATTAATCTTTGCCTTTATTTCTCAGAACTTGCTGAGAATTTCAAGAAACTTGACTGACATTCGACTGACATATTTCTGTGTGAGGGTCATGATAACTTTCAGAAATTTTGCAGATTCTAAAATGCGTAGAAGTTTCGGAGCACTATGAAATTGATTAGAAAATTATAGCAGATTAAGAAATTCGTATGTTTATATATCGTTTACCTTTAGTCTTGTCACTGAGTTTTCGTCTAAGGTACAACTTCTCCCAATGGAAGGCAAGGATCTAAGTGCCTTGGCATGGGATTGTGTTGAGCGATTGTTGGCATGGGTATGGCATGGTGTATTGTCGTGTCATGCCGGTGTATGCAATTGACACAATACTCTCATGCTAACTTGTGCTTTTCTCCCCACCTAATTTTCTCTATATGCTAACTCGGGCTTAAGAATTTTGGGCGATTGTTTGGGCCCAACGAGATATTAGTGCTAGTAGGCTGGGTCGTTACAGTTGGTATCAGAGCCGAATACTAGCCGGAAGTATGAGAGCTAAGTGCTATGCGCAGCAAAGTGCTACATCACAGGTTTGATAGGAACAACCTCTAGAATCTCACATCACCTGGTAATTCTGGTTATTGTGTATGATTGGGTTGGAGCCTGATGAGAACATCAGGGTCTAAAACGGTTGGAGTATGTGACACCCCAATAGTTAGTACTATATTGGATAATGTGGGAGAGTGCGAGGGACTTATATGTGACGGGCGCACTAGAATTAATAACTGGGCTTAGCATTCTAAGCCGATAGTTGGGGCTCACTGAGTTATTAGTGCTAGTAAGCCGGGTCGTTACAGTTGGTATGAGAGCCGGATCACCAGTCAAAAGTATGACGTGGGCTTTATATTGCTTGGTGATCTTGGTCCATGTATGTGATTAACCTAACGAGGATGTTAAAGTATAAACGAAGCGAGTCTATGAAGGGACCCTAGCAATAATAACTAGGCTTAAGCATTTTGGGCCAGTGATTTGGGCCCAACGAGTTATTAGTGCTAGTGGGCTGAGTTGCTATAGTAGCAATCGATACTATTAAAGTCCGCTTACTTTTACCTTTCATAATATACCATAACGGTTATTATAAAATAACTGTTATTTTCCAAAAGCATAAGCTACTAGAGAATGGTGTTTTAACATTTTATATTCAACACTCCACTTTACATCTAGGCTTGAGACATTTTGATAGGCCCAAGACATAGACTTCAATTAAATAAGAGAAAAATAAAATGTTAGAGAATGCATAAGCATAAGGTGCATTTGAATTAAAATATTTAATAAAAAATATTTATAATTATATATTTTTATTAATATTAATATTTTATATTTTAATTAACTATATATATATATATATATATATATATATATATATATATATATATTCGAACTATTTCGAGCCGAACACGAACGAGCAGAGGCCAGCTCGTGCTCGTTTTGAAATTATTTTCGAGCAATAAAATCAGCTTGTTTTATATTTGAAATTAATTCCGAACGAGCCATTGTTGAGCCTATTTCAAATCGAACATGAGCCGGCTCGTTAGCGGTGAGCTATACTTGCAGCCCCTACTAGTCAGTTATGCTCTAACTGCCAACCGACACGTACACGGCGTTATACTACCATGTCATGTTGATAAAATCGTTCTTGTACCATATGCAAAGTTTACTTTCTAATCCATGAATAATCATAAGTTTTTATCAACTACTTCGCAGTCAAGATAGTAAGATATTAACATGTCTTTAGGTAGGACCTAGTTCATTCATGTTCTACATGCCAACTAAATTCTTCTTTATTTATTTGCTTATTTTTCTTTCGAGAATTGAGAGCATGGCCTCTGATGCCCATCCTTGAAATCCTCTATTCTTGAACCCTCACCTAATTACACCACATGCTTTACCACGGGGGATCTTAGTGGTTTAGCATTTGTATGTATTATCATACTGCATGGCATGCTCATAAAACTAAATTCATACTACATGCAAAGCGAGTTGAGCATGTTGTTTATGATTAACTAATCATTAACTAAAGCCATTAATAACTTAATTAAGCATGTTAAAAATTATCATGAATTAATCAAATACTTTAACAAACCTATAAGCTAGTTTGTTGTGAAAGAACTATTACTTTTGACCATGGACCATAAAATCAAGCAATTCTGGGAACAAATTAGAGCTAGGGATACTTTCATTGCTTTTCATCAAGAGTACCAAGCTCGGTTTGCTGGAATTCCTATACCTAAAAGCTAGTTTGATGTTGAGATCCCTCAAAGTCCCCGAAAACCTATTTCAAATGTGATTTTCAATTAATACTAAGTTTTACCATATCCAAATTAATTGCAATTTCCAATTAGTATTATGCTTTACCATATTGAAAATTGACTTTATTAACAACTTAGAACAATGCTCAGCTCACGCCTTGTTTGGCCTCGTCGCCATTTTTCTATTTTATTTTTTTGACGCAGAAATCCTACGCAATGGAGTGTACGAGCGGTTAGTTGAGTACTTGCACTCTATACATTTACTTGGTTTTGTAGGGAAGCCACCCACCATGTCCAATCGTATAGTATTTTTGTTTATAGAAAAAATAGCAAAATTATCAAGGCCTTAATTATGTGCTGACGAGTGCTATGTCGGTTGACACTGAGCATGCAGGGACATTGCCAACTGCGTCGATACACTCCTGCTGATGGTGCCAATGTGTCAACAAATAATAGAGGCTTTATATGAGGTTTGTGCCAACTGTGCTAAGCATTGGCACACACCATGCTGCAATGTGTCATGGTAGTGGCTTACCGGCACTTCCGTGCTAGTGGGATGAATATCCTTTTTGTTGTGCTAAACCAAAAAACATATGAACAAATAACTTGTTTCACCATTAAAGTTTTCAACTCGTAGAAAACTTGATGCATCAATAAAAAGGATTATCCATTAAATCTGGTTCAAGTAGCTTCGAGCAATCTAAATTATAGTCAATGGCTTTGATTGTCGATTCAAGTGCTTGAGTATTTGAGAAGGAAGTATTTGGGCCTAAACCCTCTCGAGTGTAGCCTAGTCTTATTTTATATGTAATTTTTATATTATTGCAAAAGCGACCCAAAGCCAGTGGATGTTCCAAATTAGTGGATTTCTTTTCTCTTACGTGAAACAAAGGAGATTACCCCTCTCTGACGTACTATATCAGTTTACATTTGAGCGTACTTATTTTAGCTTCTCTTGACCAAAGCTTCCTAGAGGAGAATGGTATATAGATTTGTGGGGAGTTGAAAGTATATCTCTTTTGCTTCTTAATCTTGTTTCTTCTGAGGAATTCCTTTTCTCGAGTAAATTTTTATAGTATATGATTTCTTACTTGATAAGAAGATACTGTTTCTCGTCCTTGTCCTATAGAGTCTTCTCTTGTCCAACCTAATGTGTACCCTTTTATTTCAAAAGCATGGAGATCAAGTTTATTAGTCACTCAGGCTTTTATAATTTGCCTATCAAGAAAAGGGGCTCCAACTGAATAAAAATCAATTACATCAATTGGAATTTTGCTGGTTCAACCCTTTAAGGAGTAGATTTCAGTTTTTTCAGTATACTTTGTTACTTTGTATAGCTGGTGAAATGATTTTAGGTTGTTTATCCCTTTGTGTAATTAATTAAAGTGACATTTTGACAATATTTTGCTACCCAATGAGTTTCACTGATCTATAAGTTTTAATGGATGAAAGTGTCATTTTATGATTTGTTAAGAACTACTACTCGAAATTGGCAACGTGGTTGTGTGATTATCGGAGTTGAAAAGAAAAGAAAGAACATAGGATGGACTATCATGAAGACTTCAACTATATTCCCAGTTTTCCACTGTTATACTTTCCCTTCGTGATACCAGGGAGAATAGGCAACATCTCTGCTTGGACTGTAAGCTCTGTTGGTAGACAGTTTATTGCATAAACCTGCCCAATCTCTTGATACTTGCGATATCACTTGCATCATACCATTTTCTAATAAGGCTTTCTGTTAGCTAGGGTAGCTGATTTTTCAACATGATTATCTGGTAAATTTTAAGAAATAAAGGCAAAAATCGGTGCTTTACAAATTAAAATGTCTATGTTATCTCATACTGGCATATTTTGTATGTTTTCAGACTATAAGCTCAAGGATGAAGCTCTAGAAGGTCTAGTCTATTTTGTCTTTTTCTTGTTTTAGTTTGTTGAGAGCTTGGAATCAGCTTCATTTGCTGAAGTATTGATTATTACCAATGATCTTCCTCACAAACTTGTCTTCTAATAGTCAAAGGTCTGATACTGTGTATCATCCTACATTCTTTTCTTTTGTTTTTTTGCTTTTGTTGATAAGTCTTATTTCAATGATCTTGCCAGGAAGCAACCAAAGAAACATTTCAAATGCAATATCAGTAGTTACATACTTCACACTGTTATCCCTCGCGTTGCATTGTACTTGTCCTTTCAAAACCCTTTTGGGAGGTAACACTCCGACTTATTGATCCAGGAGTTCTAACACTTGATTTTATAGCTTGTTGTACAAAACTATATTTTGTAATTTCTTGAGGTGAAATGGGAATCTACAGATCTGCAAACGCTGATACTTCTCTAATTATTGATAAAGTAGATTTGTAGTGAAATGAGCTCAGTTTAGACCGACATTATTTGATTTGCCTCATTTATTTCTGTTCAGTATCTAACGACATTTTATATTAGATTGAACTGCTTTCCCAGTTGAAAATTCCTTCGGCTAAAATGAAGGAAACTCTCCAGATATATCATGATTGGCATGTTGCACCCTTCAATAGCCAAAACCTAGATATAATCCCTCAATGTATTAGATAATACTGCCATCAGTTGAAAATTATTTAATTGTTTAAGTACTATCATCTTAAAAATCCGGCTGGCTATCAGTTGGTTTTAATTATTTAAGGAGGGTAAAGTTCAAATCACAGTATATCCAGTCCGGATACATTTTTGCCATTATATTTTTCTCAATCTCTGACAACTCAGCAAAAATTGCAGCTGGAAAAAGAAGCTATGACAAAAGGCGTTCCACCAGGACAAGCCCACGACATCGACATTCCTCCCCCACGGCCGAAAAGGAAACCAAGCAGTCCATATCCTCGAAAATGTAGCACGTTAAGTCCTCTCTCCTCCGCTGGGGAAGTAGTGAATGAGAAATCGACAAATTATTCCCTCTCTCCCTTGAGCGCCAATAACAGAGAAGTCTTTCAAAAGGAAAGTGATGCGCCTTCGGAGGTATAAAACTTCATAACTAATCCTCACCTTTTAGTACCCCTTTTTATTTGAGTTTTTTATTCATTTAGCCTTGCAGCATTATTTGCTTAAATTCATGTCCCTCAAAATATCGAGTTTTCATATATGCCCTTCAGAAAATTTGGTTTCTGAAGCTTTTTTATCCTTCAATTAGAGCATAAAATACCCGTTCTTTATAAACCTTTGTAATGCACTATCAACTTTCTCCTATGAATTGGATGACTCCGCAAGTTGAATGTTTTTTCGGTTGTTTGTCTTGTAACTTGTAAAAAACTGCGCTGCCAAGCACAATATATGAAAAATCAGATTTTGTGTATATGCAAATAGATAATTCTGCAGGGATATGTATTCGAGTTCCCTCTTATTTATTTTCCCTTCATTTTATCTAATCCTTAACATTATTTGACCAGAACCATATTTCAACTGAAAAGCTGCAAATTAAGGAGATGTCTGAGAACGGCAGCTGCTCTGAGGTGCTTAATCTCTTCCGAGAAGCTCCATGCGTCTCCATGTCTTCCATCAACAAGGGCTCTACAAATCGTTCTGCATACAAAGGCTTCGACCCAATGATGAAGGAAACCAAAGAGAGGAGCCTAATGGAGAAAATCATAGTTTTGACTGAAACAAATGAAAAGCCGGATGACGGTACAGATCAAGAAACAGAAAGGCTTAAAGGAATCCGCATCAGTTCCGACTCAAATTGCCCTAAAAATGAACGGGTTAATGACCAAGGATCGCCGCCCGTAGAAACAATACAAGTTGATCAAATCAACCGTCCAATGGCCGAACAAGAGGGAGGAGCTCATGGCGAGAGTGTTAACCCATCGACAAACCATTCACTTTCTACAGGCCCAAAGCTTCATGAGTACTCCACAATGCCTTCCTTTCACCATAACTATCCTATTTTTTCACCTTTTCCCCAATGCCAGAACCAACAAGATGCCTATAGGTCATTCCAGAATATCTCCTCCACGTTCTCTAATCTCTTAGTGTCTACATTAGTACAGAACCCAGCTGTCCATACAGCGGCAAGGTTGGCAGCATCTTTTTGGCCGCCTCCAGAAATAAATGCTTCTGTTGATTCCAACCCAGAAACCCTTGCTTCTCAAAACTATGCTTCTCTCGTCGCCGCAACCGTCGCAGCTGCTTCTGCATGGTGGGCAACTCAAGGGCTTTTGCCTCTGTTCCCTCCTACCCCCATTGGTTTCGCATTTCCCGCACCTGCCACAACTACTGTACTTCCCATGGTGGACTGCACCAAGATTTCTGAAAAGGAAAGCAGCGGCGGAAAATATCAAGGTCCTTCGAAGGATCAAGAAGCTCCTAATTTAGATCTATCCGGGGGTTTAAAGAAGCAGTTTCCTTCTTCTAAGCCTTCGCTGCCGTTATCGTCTGACTCAGATGAGAGCAGGAGAGAAGAAGAAGAAGAAGAAGAAAGGTCACTGTGTGCTGAATTGAAGGCTTCAAGGACTTGCCAATCTAAACCATCGTCAGCTAACGAAGGAACAAATAATGTTGATAGTTTGAGGAACAACAAGAAACAGGACCGTTCTTCGTGCGGCTCCAATACACCTTCGAGTAGTGATGTAGAAACCGATATGCCTGGAAACGATGAGAAAATCAATGATAATGATACTTTGAAGCAAGCTTATTTTGACAATTCTTCGGCTGGGGACACTAATCAGCGCAGATTCAGATGCAGCGGGATCACAAACGATTCGTGGAAAGAAGTATCTGAAGAGGTTCTGTAGTGCCAAAATTACCTTTTCTCATTACCGAAATACAACTTTTTTGAGCGCCCATTACTGCTTCTCTAATTTCTTTTTGACTGTCAGGGCCGGCTCGCCTTTCGAGCGCTTTTCAGCAGAGGAGTACTCCCGCAGAGCTTTTCTCCACCGCATGCCGAAGAAAAAGGTGTTGAGTGCAAAGGAGAAGAAAACACCTTGCCTCCTACCAACAACACAAACTCAACTACGGTAATCTTTTGCCTCTATTTTTTTCTTTTCTTAGATACTGAATGAGGGCTTTCATAGAAAATCTTGTCACCAATATCTCTTTGAATCTATTCTACAACTCCGCACCACCCATTTCTGGGATTGCCCATCCTCATTTGTGCTTTCGATTCTGCGAAGGACGCATTAATCCGAAGCAACGAAAGCAGCGAGCTAGGATCATTAACCAGCGGATTCCTTCAAGCAAAGCTAAAACCTCGTCGAACTGGATTCAAACCGTATAAGAGGTGCTCAGCGGAAGCAAAAGAAAGCAGGGCAACGGCCGGCGAGGAAGCCATCAACAACAAGAGGATTCGTCTCGTGGGAGAAACTTCGACCTGATGGTACACGCCGCGAATGATCTCTCTCGCTATTCGAGCCGCGCATCTCCCAAAATAACTCAGCATCTCTTTTCAAAGTAAAAACTGCTTAAGAAAAAAAATCCCTGCATTGTGATTGCTTGGACTTTTTATAGAAAGTACTTCTCGTGCTGCTTTTCATAAATGAAGGCCTTCTTGGTCTTGAATGTATGGAAATGCAGGATGAGTTGGTCCTCTGGCCTAGTGTCTATGGAGTATGTAGTTGCTTTAAAATGTGTGTTTTCAAGATCTTTGGAGATTTCTTGTTGGATGTTTCATAATACAACTAGTTGATTTGTGTCATCAAGCTATCAAAATTCTCGGTGATAATTTTTTGTTGTGTGTTGATGGATAGTACCCATTTTCAAATAGGAATGAAAATGGTTTGAAAGCGGAATCGAAATATAGAAATGAATCAGAATGAAAAACAAAATCATAAAAATAATAATTTGTGCTTTCGTTGGTGAGCCCTCGACTCTACTGTGCCTCCTAAGCTTGATGCTCACCTTAAAGCCAAGAATAACTTAGTAGGTTGTAAGATTATGCATACTAAGCCCTAGATTGAGCTAGGTTGGTTCTTAACCTGTTCCAGCAACAGTGTGACTTCTAAAAGGTGAGCCTTTGAGTCTCCTCGACCTCCTGAGCATGGTGCTCACCTTTATTTTGGAAATGTTCGAGTGGTTAAGTCAAAATGGCAACCTAAGCCTAAAGCATAAGTGCAAATTGATCCGGAGTTGTTCTCGGGTCTCGTGCTGCTCCCAAATAGTGAGTACGGCGTTCAATACGTCGAGGCCTACCTACTAGTGGCCTCGGTTCAGTTCAAAAATGCTTAGGAAGTGATCATACCAGCACTAAAGCACCGGATCCCATCAGAACTCCGTCGTGCTTGGGCGAGAGTAGTACTTGGATGGGTGACCTCTCTGAAAAGTTGGGGCATTACATTTGGTATTAGAGCTAATAACCAGCCGGAAGTATGTAGGGAGTCTCGGCTGAATCTGGGTCTAGATGACAGGAAAAGCGAGACAAGTCTCACATCGTCTGGTGATTTTGGGCTGCTGTATGTATGTTTGGACTGACGAGGACGTCAGACCTAAACGGTGGGGGGGGTGTTGACACCCCAATAGTCCCACACCGGAAGGAGATGTGTTTGTGTTTGGATTTATAAGAGACATGAACACTAGTAATAATAACCGAACTTAAGTATTTTGGAATGTGGTTTGGACCCAACGAATTATTATTATTAGTGGGCCGGGTCGTTACATTGCCTCTCAATATAACTAATTACTTATAATTTTTGGTCAAATTTAGGTTATTTTGAACAATTTTTTTATTCATTTTATAATTTGGATTTCTTTTTTATTCAATGTATGTCATCATCTTTTTTTTAGCTTAATTAGTACTTATTTCGATTGATAAAGTATGATTTATTTTTAATTTAATTTAATTTATCATTTTCTTAATAAAAGGGGTACTGTTGTTGGTAGCTAACTAGAGGATTAAAATGGATTTTAAATTCATATTTTAGAGGGAATGTTAGCACTATAAATTGTGACAATTTTTGCGCTTTTGTAATTAGAGATAGACAGAAGAACACTTAAAATATTAACCTTTAAATAACATATAGATTTTACGATAACAGTCTGCTTTAAATATATACTACATAATATTCAAGGGGTAGCTAGATTGCATATTTGTAAATCTTTAGTTTGCCAGTCTATCAATTGAGATCTAATTTTTATTGTATTCATAATTTTTTTTTTATATATAAAATGTCATTATAACGATCCGACTCACTAGCAATAATAACTCGTTGGGCTCAAACTACAGCCCAAAATGGTTAAGTCCAGTTATTATTACCAGTGTCCATATCTCATATAAACTCAATCACAATTCCATTCACATCCGGTGTTGGACCTATTGGAAGCGTCACAGACTCTCTCCGTTTAGGCCTGACGTCTTCGTCAGCCCAAACACACACAGCAGTCCTGTCATCTAGACCCAGACTCAGTCGAAACTCGTCACACACTTTCGACTGATTATTGACTCTGATACCAAATATAACGACCCGGCCCACTAAAAATAATAACTAGTTGGGTCCAAACCACATCCCAAAATATTTAAACCCGATTATTATTACTAATATTCATGTCTCATATAAATCTAATTATAATTTTATCCACATCCGATATTCGATATAGGACTATCGGGGGAGTCACAGTCATTGAGTAGGGATGGTGGTTTTGGCATATCCATTCTTTATGACCTTGATAACATTAAAGGGCTATCTGTTAAATATAAAAATATAAAAATATTATTTTTTACTAATTTAATTTTTTTAAGATAAAATTGATTGTTTTGCATTTTAATTTAATATGAAATTAAAAAAATACATTATGAGTTCAAGTCAGGCTCCTAATATATTTGTTTTACCAGTTCCATAGTATTTAGAAAATGTTGAAATTTTATATTGAAAATCGTAAGTTTATTACCAACTAACTAATTAATTAACCATATACCACTTAGTATTAAGTTTATACGGATTAGATCCTTTAAGGAAAAATCCATTAAGAATATTGTTCTTTTTTCGTTTGCCCTGGAGAGATCGAGTGATGCAATCTGAATTTCGTATTTTTTTTTTTTCTTCACATAGTGGAATTCTTTTTTTTTCGTCCGTTATTATTTTTCTGCAAATTTTTTTTCATATAAATCTGTGTGTTTATTTCTTTATCATACATTTGAGATTTACTTTTGTGTCGTGATCGCTTATTATTAATTTTGTGTTAGTTTATGCGCTCGTTGCTAACAGTTAAAATATAGAAGTAATTGATAAAATGTACAATGGATTTGTGGGAACCTGATGCAGCACAAAAGAAACAGTAATGACAACAGTAAAGATGATGAATTTGAAACATACTTACACTACAACAAAATTAGGTTATAGGAACACATATTTGTGATACTTTTGTATAAGTGTACTATCTATATTCCATCTATATCCAAAATTAGGTTATAGGGACACATTTTTAGGACACATTACAAAAATGTGTCGCTATATACCCTAGCGATGGCACATATAGCAACACTTATAATAAGTGTCGGTATTTTTGTCAGCGATATTTTTTTTTAGATTTTAGAAACACTTAAAAGTGTCGTTATAGCCTAATTTTGTTGTAGTGTTAATTATGTACATGCATACATAAGAGCACAAACATACTTATGTATTGTGTTGATGTAAGAATTTGAATTTTTATAAATAAATAAATAAATGAAAATAAATCAAAGTCAAGTTGAATTTTGGATCATAAAAGCACGAATAGCCAAATGCCCCTTTTCTACAGTGTAATTTGCACAGAAATAGGGTCAGAAATGTCGCTTTTCAATCCGAGCCTGATCTCGAAGATCCGAGACCACGAGTGCGACCGTCTCGTCGAACTGAGCGAAAACCATATTAAGCATGTTCAGATCCAACGGTCGGATCTTCCAGAAATTAGCGATGAAGCGGACGGGACCCGCGACTTAAGTTGCGCAGTGTGGAACAGTAAATGAACAGTAACCCTATATTTCGAATCCCCTAAGTGCTAATGTTGGGCCAATTCGCCATCCGGAAACCGATCATAGCACTTCAAATAGTCAATTTGAACGGTTTCGTCATTCTGGACGCAATGGCGCTGACGGAATTTCTGTTTGACGACTTTAGAGTCTCGAAAAGCGCGATAACTGCATTTTGGCACAGTCTAGATGGACCGAGAATTAATCCGGGCAGTTTCTCGAAAATCAGAAATCGCTACCTGATAGGTCTCGTCGAGCCGGACGTCGTGGCGAAGTCCGTTTCTCGATCTGACGACCGGATCGCCTCCAAAAGCGTAAAATACAGCAAAAAGTGTGGTTTTTACACAATAACCCTTATGCAACCTGTCTCGGAATGCGTGCCACCCCTCTAGTGAGGGACCTAGGGGTGAAACAAAAGTGCTGCAAGGGACCTAACTACAAATACTAAAGCTAGAGGGACTTATTTGGAAATTTACAACACCTATATATATAGGTTTAACCCGAGCTAGGGTTCCCACAAAACCCTAAACCTCGTAACCCATCCCTTAGCCGCCAGCTCCAACCACCTCCTCTCCCTCTGCCGCACCCGTAGGAAGTCGCGCACCGGCCGCCACTCGTCGCCGGAGAAGAAGGATCAAGAACCTTCTTGTTCCTTCTGGGACCTCCATCTACCTAATGCTCCTCTTGGTCACAGGTTTGCACCTGTGCTGTTTAGGAACACCCAAACCGAGCTCGGGCATTTTGGGTGGTGTTGCTCCGGCCACTATTCCGGCCGATCTCAGGCAAGCCTCAGGTGAGCACCATGATCCTTAACAGTCATTTAACACCATGCTCCATTAAACTCTGGTCTTGGTAATGTATAAGTAATGTTGGTGCGATGTTGCATATTGAACACTAAAAGATTATGGGCCAACTTTGCCCTCGGGATCTGTGTCAGGCCAAACTTGTGAGCACGGCCTTGGTCTCGTCGTAACGAACGCGCTGAAAGTTACGGCGCAGCTTTTGGACCCCCGGATTTCAAGAACGAGTCGAAACAGTGGATTAACTCAATGTTTTTATGCAAATTAAAATATATTATGGATTAAAACGCAGTTCGGACTTGCTAGCTGTCCTTAGACAGCGTTTACACACCTACTAGGCATCTTGTTAGAGTCCCGTAGGTTCTCGTTGATCGGGAATCGGATTTCCGTTCGATAAATCGACGGTTTTATCCCGTATAAGCATTCTGTTATAGTATTGTCATCGGGATGGGTATGTGTGTGTCTTTTACTGATTATAGTTTATTATTCAGGGCCCAGCTGTTCAGCACCAGCCTCCCAGTAGCTGTGCGGGAGTTCGAGGATCTGCCGTCATTCAGGTGGGTTATCTTCGATCCGGGCTTTAGCTCTTTGGCCCTCTGGTTGCTTTAGTCCAGTCGGACACCTGTTATTGGTTAGCCCTGTTGATTTTGATCATGTACCCCTATTCTTGACTGTATCTGATGATTGATCTATATACCGCATGATTGTTCGATAGTCTTTGATTTCCTTAGACACAGCATGTACACCTGCTCATCAGCTTTTATATTCCAGTACATAGATGTCAGGATCGGATTTTACCTGCTATTTCCTTGCATCTGTGATGTTTGCTTGATATTCAGATATGCATGATAGATCTTAATCGATATGATAGATGATTTCCCTGTTGGGATCTCGGCTTATTGCCGTACCCGGTCATTAGACCGTGAGCTTGAGCATAGCATGATGACTACCACGCACGCTGTACGTCACGTACACTGACGGTTTGGCCACCGTCACAGTGTTCTTTACCGGTAAAGTGGTCTAGAGGAAGGACACGTGAGCCCCCAGATAGGCACCAGTGGGTGCGGGGTTATGTCAGCCAGATAGGTGCCAGATAGGTGGTATGAGCCTGAGGTCCTCGTGACCAATAATGGCATTGATTGGGTACTTGAGTTTCTTTTGTTGACGCATTATTCTTATCTTGCACTGTTATTGATAGATATCTTACCCTGTACCCTTACTGCTCAGTTTATGATTGATTATTTCATTTATATCCAGATTTCTTGTATTACTTACCTGCAGTCCTTATGCTTGATTATTATAGCTATACATTGATTTCCAGCATTTATTACCTGCAGTTTCATTACCCTTGATTATCTGCCTATTCAGTTATCTGTGGATTTATGTTGATTATCAGTAGATCTTATTTGTTATTCAGCTTTACCCTATGATCTTTACTATCCGCAGATTATTGTACCCAGTAGGTACGATTAGCTATTTCTCGGCTCGTCGTGCCCACTGGGATACATGTACAGTGTATCTCACACCCCCTGGGTGATCATTTTTCAGGTCAGTCGGGTGCTGGGATGTCGGGACGTTCGAGTGAGGCCGTCACGATAGAGCTGTCCCCCCTGATGATAGATATTGATGATTGAGATCCTCGATGATTTACAGATGACTTTCATTTATAGCATTTCAGCTTATAGTTATTTGGACATTTCAGATTGATGTTAGTATGGTTATTTTGGATCATTCCTGCTGATTAGTTATCGTTTAGTTGAGATACTTATTGTTCTCTGATTGATGATTGGATTCGCCTAGCCGTGCATGTATAGGAGAGACTCTATCCATTGGGATAGGGGATTTCCTATATGTGTGGCGGTCTGTTACGCCCGTTTTGCAAACTCTGATTTATTCAAAAAAAAAAAAAAAAAAAATTTCAGACCTGATTTTTAAAACTCGGGGCGTGACAGATTTTATGGTATCAGAGCAATAGGTACACGGTACCTAGGAAAAGATGATTAGGAACTGGTTAGGATGAACCCTAGGATGACTTATGCCGTGAGAGCGCGGGGTTTTTGTCTGGTTGTTAAGAGCTCAGGTGTATTTTCACACTTATGAGACGTTTTCCTAACTTGTTGTTGTGACTAGGAGCGGTGTTCGCACGCGCTCTGGGCTTAGTGGTCATAGTGGGTGCAGTGTTAGCTGCGGTTGTGGCTGCTATTACTGGAGATTCCCCGACTATAGCTATTGGGATGCCTATGAGGTTAGCAATCTTGTTGCCTTGGATGGAAGGATTCTGACGACACTCAGCAAATATGAGACCTTATTGAATCGTGTCCCAACCCTGATCAGTATAAAATAATTTGGGATTCACGATTACTTTGATAGAGATAATGATAGCTTGAGGAATTTGACTTTCATCCTAAAAGAATCCGATTTGTAGTTGATTCGCAAATTGTGGGTGAATTGGTTTGGAGTCTTGATCGTTCCTGACGATATTTGAGCTACGATTGGCGTCGCTAGTGCTGTGTTAGCAAGTGGTGATGCGTTTAAGGTAATGGAGAACAATGGAATATGGTTCTAGATTCCTGTGAGTAGCCAGAGTTGCACTCATGACCACGAGATAGTAGGGATAGTTGATATAGGTTGATAGTATCGGTATAGAGATTTGTGACGTGAGGTATGAGTTATACCTTTTGTTGACTCCGGTGGGAGTCGTGTCCCCAACTTGATGTTGGCGACAGATCTATGGTATTTCACTTTTCTTTTGATAAGTACGTTGGCTGCAGACAACGTACTGTCGAAAGAGCTGAGGAAATACCCCACCCTGAAAAGGGGAATATCATGATTGGGTCTATTTGTCTGCTTATTTAAGTTTTAGTCTCCAGGGTTGTCTTTGGACAGCGATGTTATAGTTTCAATATTGATATTCCAGACCATAATTAGGGTACATCGACCCTCTATATCGCATACCCTGTGTGGTATCTTTATGAACCAGAATTTTTAGCAGTTTAGATGAAACCGAATTGTGAACCACGAGGAGCGTGAAGCCACGTGGGAATATGAATCAACCATGATAGAGCGTTTTCCCCAGTTATTTGATTCTTAAGTTGTATTAAGTTTCAGGGACGAAACTTCCTTTTTGGTGGGAGAGATGTAAGAATTTGAATTTTTGTAAATAAATAAATAAATGAAAATAAATCAAAGTCAAGTTGAATTTTGGATCATAAAAGCACGAATAGCCAAATGCCCCTTTTCTGCAGTGTACTTTGCACAGAAATAGGGTCAGAAATGTCGCTTTTCAATCCGAGCCTGATCTCGAAGATCCGAGACCACGAGTGCGACCGTCTCGTCGAACTGAGCGAAAACCATATTAAGCATGTTCAGATCCAATGGTCGGATCTTCCAGAAATTAGCGATGAAGCGGACGGGACCCGCGACTTAAGTTGCACAGTGCGGAACAGTAAATGAACAGTAACCCTATATTTCGAATCCCCTAAGTGCTAATGTTGGGCCAATTCGCCATCCGGAAGCCGATCATAGCACTTCAAATAGTCAATTTGAACGATTTCATCATTCTGGACGCAATGGCTCTGACGGATTTTCCGTTTGACGACTTTAGAGTCTCGAAAAGTGCGATAACTGCATTTTGGCACAGTCTAGATGGACCGAGAATTAATCCGGGCAGTTTCTCGAAAATCAGAAATCGCTACCTGATAGGTCTCGTCGAGCCGGACGTCGTGGCGAAGTCCGTTTCTCGATCTGACGACCGGATCGCCTCGAAAAGCGTAAAATACAGCAAAAGGTGTGGTTTTTACACAATAACCCTTATGCAACCTGTCTCGGAATGCGTGCCACCCCCTAGTGAGGGACCTAGGGGTGAAACAAAAGTGCTGCAAGGGACCTAACTACAAATACTAAAGCTAGAGGGACTTATTTGGAAATTTACAACACCTATATATATAGGTTTAACCCGAGCTAGGGTTCCCACAAAACCCTAAACCTCGTAACCCATCCCTTAGCCGCCAGCTCCAACCACCTCCTCTCCCTCTGCCGCACCCGTAGGAAGTCGCGCACCGGCCGCCACTCGTCGCCGGAGAAGAAGGATCAAGAACCTTCTTGTTCTCGGGTGTCTTGGTAAGGAGGGTGTTGGGAGGGAACTCACGTTGATCAAGTTGTACCTGAGGACTCCCCTGTGAAGCCGCGACCAAGCTGTGGTGAACCAGGCCCCAGCCGCCGCCGTGCGCCGCCGCGGGACCACTCCTCCTTCCTCCAAACTCCGGTGAAGGTGAGTTGATGAAACTTTGTTCATCATTTTGGGTTTTGGGCAAGATCAATGTGCTCCTTACACCGTGAAGGTCATCCGGTTGCAGGCCGAGCCGTTGCCGCCTTTCCGATCGCCGGCGGGGGGCCCTGTCAACGGAATTATCGTTTTTGGGCCGCCGCCAAGCGCCGCCGTGATCCGACCGTCAAACTAAGGATCAGCACCGTTGAACCGGGTCTTCTTGACGACTGCAACACCTCCACGAGTTCTAAGCATCATCGGTTGAGGATCGGACCCGGCCGAGCGTGCCCTAGAACCGGCTTTCTTCAACCTTGGCCGAGCTCGGTCGTCCGGCGCCGGCGCTGCCTCCCACCGCCGGCCATCGCCACCAGAGAACTCCTGGACCCGAGAGGGACCTTTTGGTCCAAGTGGCACCGGCCCGGAGCTCGCCGGCCGGAAACCGCCATTAAAGGCCATTGAAGCTCCACCGAGCTCCGCCGCCTCGCCTTGCCGGCGCTTCCCGGCACCGGCAAACCGCCCAGGTAAGCTTATTGGACCTCCTAGAGCTCCCCCATCATCTTGCATGGCCCTCCTAACGTTAGGTTTGCGAACCCCAGGTCTGCACCCGATTCCGGCTTGGATTGCATTTCCGGCCAACTCCAGCGTTCCGGCCGCCGGCCAACTGCACAGGTGAGACCTAGACACCTCTCTCATGATCCCCATGATTTTAGTTTTGGGCCAGAGGGGCTCGTGTGATATGACTCAAAACTTGCACCCGAAATGCTCCTTTCGGGCTTAACTCCGGCCGCCGCCGCCTCCGGCCGCCGGGGCTCGACCCCACTTGCACCAAGCAGCTTCTGGGACCTCCATCTACCTAATGCTCCTCTTGGTCACAGGTTTGCACCTGTGCTGTTCAGGAACACCCAAACCGAGCTCGGGCATTTTGGGTGGTGTTGCTCCGGCCACTATTCCGGCCGATCTCAGGCAAGCCTCAGGTGAGCACCATGATCCTTAACAGTCATTTAACACCATGCTCCATTAAACTCTGGTCTTGGTCATGTATAAGTAATGTTGGTGCGATGTTGCATATTGAACACTAAAAGATTATGGGCCAACTTTGCCCTCGGGATCCGTGTCAGGCCAAACTTGTGAGCACGGCCTTGGTCTCGTCGTAACGAACGCGCTGAAAGTTACGGCGCAGCTTTTGGACCCCCGGATTTCAAGAACGAGTCGAAACAGTGGATTAACTCAATGTTTTTATGCAAATTAAAATATATTATGGATTAAAACGCAGTTCGGACTTGCTAGCTGTCCTTAGACAGCGTTTACACACCTACTAGGCATCTTGTTATAGTCCCGTAGGTTCTCGTTGATCGGGAATCGGATTTCCGTTCGATAAATCGACGGTTTTATCCCGTATAAGCATTCTGTTATAGTATTGTCGTCGGGATGGGTATGTGTGTGTCTTTTACTGATTATAGTTTATTATTCAGGGCCCAGCTGTTCAGCACCAGCCTCCCAGTAGCTGTGCGGGAGTTCGAGGATCTGCCGTCATTCAGGTGGGTTATCTTCGATCCGGGCTTTAGCTCTTTGGCCCTCTGGTTACTTTAGTCCAGTCGGACACCTGTTATTGGTTAGCCCTGTTGATTTTGATCATGTACCCCTATTCTTGACTGTATCTGATGATTGATCTATATACCGCATAATTGTTCGATAGTCTTTGATTTCCTTAGACACAGCATGTACACCTGCTCATCAGCTTTTATATTCCAGTACATAGATGTCAGGATCGGATTTTACCTGCTATTTCCTTGCATCTGTGATGTTTGCTTGATATTCAGATATGCATGATAGATCTTAATCGATATGATAGATGATTTCCCTGTTGGGATCTCGGCTTATTGCCGACTACCCGGTCATTAGACCGTGAGCTTGAGCATAGCATGATGACTACCACGCACGCTGTACGTCACGTACACTGACGGTTTGGCCACCGTCACAGTGTTCTTTACCGGTAAAGTGGTCTAGAGGAAGGACACGTGAGCCCCCAGATAGGCACCAGTGGGTGCGGGGTTATGTCAGCCAGATAGGTGCCAGATAGGTGGTATGAGCCTGAGGTCCTCGTGACCAATAATGGCATTGATTGGGTACTTGAGTTTCTTTTGTTGACGCATTATTCTTATCTTGCACTGTTATTGATAGATATCTTACCCTGTACCCTTACTGCTCAGTTTATGATTGATTATTTCATTTATATCCAGATTTCTTGTATTACTTACCTGCAATCCTTATGCTTGATTATTATAGCTATACATTGATTTCCAGCATTTATTACCTGCAGTTTCATTACCCTTGATTATCTGCCTATTCAGTTATCTGTGGATTTATGTTGATTATCAGTAGATCTTATTTGTTATTCAGCTTTACCCTATGATTTTTACTATCCGCAGATTATTGTACCCAGTAGGTACGATTAGCTATTTCTCGGCTCGTCGTGCCCACTGGGATACATGTACAGTGTATCTCACACCCCCTGGGTGACCATTTTTCAGGTCAGTCGGGTGCTGGGATGTCGGGACGTTCGAGTGAGGCCGTCACGATAGAGCTGTCCCCCCTGATGATAGATATTGATGATTGAGATCCTCGATGATTTACAGATGACTTTCATTTATAGCATTTCAGCTTCTAGTTATTTGGACATTTCAGATTGATGTTAGTATGGTTATTTTGGATCATTCCTGCTGATTAGTTATCGTTTAGTTGAGATACTTATTGTTCTCTGATTGATGATTGGATTCGCCTAGCCGTGCATGTATAGGAGAGACTCTATCCATTGGGATAGGGGATTTCCTATATGTGTGGCGGTCTGTTACGCTCGTTTTGCAAACTCTGATTTATTCAAAAAAAAAAAAAAAAAATTCAGACCTGATTTTTAAAACTCGGGGAGTGACAGTTGAGTAATTAAGAATTAAAAGTTTACCAAAGCATGAAATTGTACTTTGGAGACTCTAACATAGACATATGAATTGTGTTGAGTAATTAGTTAAGTCAAATTAAGGTCAGCTTCAAAAGCCAAAGGCATTACTGTTCTAACTTCTAAATTATTCTATTTTCTTTATCTCAAGAAGAAACCAAAGTCATTTTATTTTCTAATTTTTGGTAAAGTTAATATCTATAAGAAGCAATTGGATTAATTATAAAATAATTTTTTTTCTCACTTGTTTGTTTTTTTTTTTTTCTGTGACACTCTAATAGTCCCACATCGTATAGGAAAGTGGTTGTGTTTGGATTTGTAAGAGATATGGACACTAGTAATAATAACTGGTCTTAAGTATTTTTGGTTGTGGTTTAAACCCAACGAATTATTATTGCTAGTAGGTCGGGTCGTTACATTTGGTATCAGAGCCAATAACCAGTCGAAAGTGTGCAGCAAGTCTCAGCTGAGCCTAGGTCTAGATGGCAGGGCTAGCGAGATAAGTCTCAGATCTTCTGGTGAGTCTGGGTCTAGATGGCAGGGCTAGCGAGATAAGTCTCAGATCTTCTGGTGAGTCTGGGTCTAGATGACAGGACTAGCGAAATAACTCTCACATCGCCCGGTGATTTTAGGCTGCTATGTGTGTGTTTGGACTGACAGGGACGTCAGGCCTAAACGGAGGGAGTCTGAAAAAATATTTGAATATATATAAGACATAGATACTAGTAATAATAACTGGCTTAAGCATTTTGGGTTGTAATAAACGTCCTCGTCGGTCCAAACACACACAACCCAAGATCACCAGGCGATGTGAGACTTGTCTCGCTAGTCCTGTCATCTAAACTCAGGTTCAGCCGAAACTCATAACACACTTTTGACTGGTTATTGACTCTGATACCAAATGTAACAACCCAGCCCACTAACAATAATAATTTGTTGGACCCAAATCACAATTCAAGATGTTTAAATCCAGTTATTATTACTAATGTCCATATCTTATATATACTCAAACACATTCATATTTTTATCTGATGCGAAATAATTGGGACGTCACATTTTTTTTCCATTTTTTTCCTTTTCTAATCCTAGCTAGTTCGTACTACATCATGGAGTAGGGTAAGCATGCATTTAACCCCTCCTTAATGGATCCAATTAAGGACAACATGAGATAGATCGTGACTCCCATATGCTGGGAAAAGATATTAAATAATTGCTCGCCAACCATGAGAACGTACAGATATTTTTTTAGAAAAAGTAAGAGTATGATATACGGATTATTAGTTAGCTGTAATAATAAAAAAATATTAAGTGTACATCTATCTTTAGATGTACATCATATATCCCATCCATTTTAGGGTGGGATAATTTTATCCATCACTTCGAAGTGATGGATGAAAAAGTCCCCACCCTTGGATGGATGGGGTGTAGGATCTACATCCAAAAATAAGTGTAGAGGTAGCATTGCTCGTAATAATATCATTGATTCTGATTCATTAAATTTGATCAAATAAAGTTTGTAAAATAACAGTCAAACTAGCTAGCAGGGACGAAGCCAAAATTTAAGTTCTGGAGGGGCCAAAACACTACAACAAAACTATGCTATAGCGACACTTTTAAGTATTGCTAAAAACTAAAAGAAATACTGCTGGAAAAAATACCGACACTTGTCAATAGTGTCGCTACATGTGCCATCGCTAG
This sequence comes from Tillandsia fasciculata, assembly GCA_029168755.2. NCBI lineage: Eukaryota > Viridiplantae > Streptophyta > Magnoliopsida > Poales > Bromeliaceae > Tillandsia > Tillandsia fasciculata. The sequence continues at coordinate 1,012,244 of CM054945.1, read as the reverse complement.
GGTGTATAGCGACACATTACTATAATGTGTTCCAAGAATGTGTCCCTATAATCTAATTTTGGATATAGATGGACTATAAATAGGACGCTTACAAAAAAATGTCACAAACATGTGTCCCTATAACCTAATTTTGTTGTAGTGTAAAAGCTATACAATTATAAAAATTTAAAATTAAAATTAAATTTGTTAAGTATACATGATGCTATTTAAAATACATGTATATCAACAATTATAATTATTATGCATCTATATTTTATAGTCTATAATATTTTTTTTTAGGACTATTAGATACTTAAATAATATATATTTAAATTTATAACTTCTTATATATTTAATATGCAAGCATTATGAATATCATAGAGTATAATGAATGGTGAATCATGTGCATATAATTTTTTTTTTAAAAAAAATTTTTAGTAATACACACTAAAAATACTTTTTATATAGGTCATTATTATAATATTTATTTAGCTATAACTATTTATTTTTTAAATCAATAACAATATAAGGATCTAAAGTGAATATTTTAAAAGTTGAGAGCCATGGCTCCCTCAGTCTACATATAGCTTCATCGCTGCTAGCTAGTATAGTAACCCGCGCGTTGCGACGGTTAGATATTGTTAAAGAAGGATTATAAAGTCTCCTAATACATAATTAATTTTAGTAAAGAATTAATATGAAATATATTTTTATTCAAAATTTTATATATAATTAGATTTTAAAAAATTCCTTAAAAATACTTTTTGATATAATTTTTTAAAACCCAAAAGGTCAATAGCACTATACAATCAGGATATAATAAGATACTACAATGAATCCAAATCTTGAAATGCAACAGTACATGCACACTCAAGAAAAAAAAAAAAAAAAAAAAAAAAAGAACATTAAAAAATCTCACATTAAATTAGGTTTTTTTGGAAAAAGTACAACTACCTTCGCTTATAATTAATCTAGATCTGTACTTTTTCTCTACGCAAATTGAGATTTTTAATATATTATTTAAATCAATAAATATCATCTTTTATATATTTTTTTGGTAGAAAATTTTTTAGAAACCAAATAATTCTAAACCTAGTTCTGATCAAAATATGAAAAACACAAACAAAATAAACAAAAAAAGTTTCCTCCAAGGATAAGGGTTATTATGTTTTGATTTCACATTTTTTTTTAGTCTCAGTCTCTTTTCCTAAAGGACAACGTCCTTAGGGCCTTTGGCATCCGGTATAAGGGGGGATAAGGGGGTTATCCCCCCTTTATACCCAAACAGTATTCTTTCCATACCAGATTATTTCGGTATAAAGGTAGAACAGCTGTTCCACCCCACAGATGGAAGCTGTTCCACCTGTTGCTTATTATTTTTTTTTTAAAATTAAAATTTTTTAAATTATAAGATATTTAAATTTATAAAATTTTAAATTTTTTTATTTTATTTTATAAATTTTAATACCCGCTATTATTCTTATTCCTCTTTAACTTAATTACCAGACACAATTTTTCTTATCCCGGAACAACCATTATAATCAACCAAACACAAAATTACTATAATTCTTGCTTGTACCTGAACTTATACCTATCACCGGAATAACTAATTTTCGGTTATACCCGAACCAAACGCAGCCTTAAAGTTAGTGCCGCCAAGCTCTGCAACGCAATACACAATCTCCTCCTCGATCTCAGGAAGTCCATGGAGGAGAAGGGGAAGTGGAGGAGAAAATAAAGGGGTGATTGCCTAGGAAAGAATGGATTTGAATTATAGTTCAGAAAAATTATGATGATTATAATTGAAGGTGGGTGGACATATTAATTGAAACGATAGACGAAAAGCCATTATCAAAAAAAGGGGGTTTGAATTAGAGTTAAAAAAATGATAAATATAATTGAAAATAGATAAATGCATTAATTGAAACAGTAGTCGAAAAGATACTAAAAAATTAATACATAAGAAAGAAGAAGAGCCAACAATATATATATAATCTATTCCACTATAACAAAATTATGCTATAGCGACACTTTTAAGTATTTCTAAAATTTTAAAAAAGTATAGCAAACAAAAATATCGACACTTATAATTAGTGTCGCTATATGTGCAGTCGCTAGAGTGTATAGCGACACGTTATTATAATGTGTTCCAAAAATGTGTCCCTATAACCTAATTTTGGATATAGATAAAATATAAATAAGACTCACAAAGATTTGTCTCTATAATCTAATTTTGTTATAGTGTTTTTTCAAAATAAGAAATGAATATCATGTCAGCTTAAAGATTGAGAATTCATATATTTGTATAAATTATTAAATTTATTAATTAATTAATATCAAAAATTATATTATTATTATTATTATTATTATTTGGAACTATTAATTCATGACAATAAATGTAATTATTTTTGGCACTAGTAGTTGCAACAATAACAGGAGAGGAGAGAGCCAGGTTGGCACCACTTCGTATCCACTGTTTTTTATTTTTTTATATTATTTTTTACAACTTTTTAAAATTTATATACGCAGAGTTTTGGCGCGTGTTGGGATACAAGTGGGGAATAGATTTTGTTTTTTCTTTTTTTTTTTTTTTTTTTTTTTTTTTTTTTTGGCAATTTGGAGGTCAAAGAATGTGTTAAATATTCACAGAAGGTAGATGACGTCACCCTCCTTGGGGCCTATGACGTCACAATTATTATTTTATTAAAAAATAAAAATATTATAAAATTTGAGCAATTGATACACCTATATATCTTTTTGATGCAAGAGCCATCATTTACAACTTGTCATATCAATTTTTTTTTATTTTTTTATATTTTTATTAAAATCTATTGGGAGTGTAAATTTCATGTGTAAGAACTATATCTCTCCTTTGGGGTATACTAATAATATTTTTCTACAAAATTTATAAAATAATATGATACAAATTTTAATAAAGGTGTATGATGTATATTTTATTCATCAATAGATAGAATCATTCACTAATCAAATTAGGTCACTAGTAAAAATACTTTATCCATTGAATAAATGAGATGTATAATATAAACTCCTAAAAATATGAACATATAGCTTTATTTCAAATTTATATGCACAGTGAGCTATTTTGATTTAATTATTTAATTTTTTAAATTTTTGCTTCTTAATTTATTAATTTATTCAATTTAACTCAAACAAATTTAAAATAATTATTTATTTTAATATATTTATATTTGCGACGATTGTATTATACTCAAACTCAAATCAAACAAACCAAAAAACTAAATAATAAATTTAAAATTTTAAAAAATTAAATAAATTAAATTAAAATGATTCAGATATAAGTTATATAAATAGAAAAGCTTCGTTCACTCATTTGGGTGTAACACAGTAACACCCTCCTTTGATTTGTGGCTTTATCTTTTTATACTATTTAAGTTCTTAAATAATTTTCTTGTTTTATGTACTCTTGTGTTTAAGTTTTTATAAGTCCGGAGTATCAATACAAATATATGAAAGGGCAATCAAATGAAGTCCTTTTCGTATTTGGAGAGTTTTTGGTCTGTCCGAAAAAATTGGGTGCGCTAGATATACAGTTAAATAATTTAAATTTATACTTAAAAAAAAAGTTTTGTCATGTTTTTTTTTTTTTATAATTTATTATCTTTAATTTCCTTATCTTACAATTAAAATTTAATTTTTAAATTTAAATTTAAATTACTATTTAAGTTGCAGTTAGTAAGTTAGAGCGGTACTCGATGCGCCGAACCACCCAAAAGCCACTAAATGCAGAGAGGCAACTTTTGTTGCCTTCTATAAAGTTGTGCACCGGGTGTACGGTTTAATTTACGAACCGCCACTTAAATAGCAATTTAAATTTAGATTTAAATTTTAAATTTTTATTGTAAGAGAAAGAAACTAATAATTATGAATTATAAAAAAAAAATATGTCAAAATTTATTTTTTAAAAATAAATTTAAATTGTTAAAGCCTACACCCGGTGCACCGAACCTTCCCACATCGGAATTTAGATTAAAAAATTAAATTTTGAATTGTACCTCTTGAATTTAAAATTAAAAAAATATATGTGGGCTTCAAATAAGAATTTTTAATTTATTTTTTAATATAGAAATACTTTTAAATTTAGGTTTCAAATAACGAATTTGAAATTTATTTTTTTATAATTTAGAGTAGGATAATTATAAAACATATGATTTAAGCGTTATCATATTACATTAGATATATCTTGCCAGTATTAATTCATAAAGTTTATAAAGAAAGGGCTTTGAATGAACTTAGTCAATATTTTTTATTAGGATATTTCATTAGTTAATAAACAATTAATATAATTATTAATTATATTTTTGTATTCCTTCTTTTTGGTTTTGTATCACAGTAATGAAACTTATATATTCTGATTTATAAGTTGAAAATCTTGTAATATATAAAATATTTTTATCTTTATAAATAATTTATTATTTATTACTTATTAATTATTAATATTAATTTATTGTAAATTTATTCGTCGGTGACGAAGCGCGGATCTTTAACTAGTATTAATGAAGTGGACAAAGCATAGGACCATCTTTATGGTTGGGAATGAAGGGAAAGGTAATAAATAATTGATCAGTAAGTGGAATTTTTTTTTCTGGAAAAGTAAAATAATTTAAACCTTTAGCTTGTGTTTGGATTGGGGATAAAGGGGGATATCCCCCTTTATTTCCAAACACATTTGGGATATTCCCGTTTGGGGATATCCTCCCAAACGGGGATATCCCCGGGTTTTGGTTGGGGATATCCCACCCCACCCACACCCCCCCTGGTTTTAATAAATACCCTTCCCAAAGCTGGCAGAGCCTTGGGAAGGGTATTTATTTATTATTTTTTTTTTTAATTTTTTTTTCCCTTTCTTTTATATTTTTTTTTTAATTTTTTTTTAATTAGAATATTTAAATTTTAAAAAATATTTAAATTATAAATTTATAATTTTATAAATTTTAATTTTTTATAAATTTAAATTTAAATTTTTTTCCTTTTTGTTTTCTTTTTTTTTTTGGTTTTTTTTTTTTTTCTTTTATGCTTCAGGGTTTTTTTTTTAATTAAAAATTTTAAATTATAAAAAATATTAAAATTTTAAATTTTAAATTTTAAATTTTATAATTTTTAATTTTTTTTAATTTTATATTTTAATAAATCTAAAAATTTTATTTTATTTTTAAAAATTATTAATTTTAAAATTTATACAATATTTTTATAATTTTTTTAAAATTTATATAAATTTATAAATTAAAATCTTTACTCCTACTTAACATTTTAAAATTAACATTTTTTCTTATTCCCACTTAAAATTTTTTATTATAAGTATGTATAAATCATTTATAAAATAATATTATTAAATATTATTTAATAATATTATAGTTTTCAATATAATAAAAATTATTTTAAATTTTTAATTGTTAAATATTATAGTTTTTAATCGTTAAAAATTATTTTTAAGACAAATTAAAATTAAATAGAATTTTATATAGTATATAATTAATTAAATATAATATATAAGATTTGTTATAATTAAATAATTATAATACATATTTTAATTATCACATTTATAATATACATAAAAATAAATGTCACATCGTCATTAAACATAAAAGTCAACTTTATACCTCTTATTCTTCATCCCAATCCAAACACTATTTTTCTTATACCAGGTTTAAACCAGGTTTAAGCCTCATTCCCAACCAAACACAATTTAGGTTTATACCAAGTTTATCCCTTACTTTATACTTATACCTGGTATAACTCATTCTGGTATAAGCCGTTTCCAAACGGTACCTTAAGGCGTCGTTTGGATAGGGGGATAAGGGGGGAATACCCCCCTTATCCCCAAATCCATACCCAAACGGGTATAAAAAATACTGGAATTCGGGTTCTGGGTTGGGTGGAATTGCAGGTATGAAACCTGGAATCCGGGTTCTGGGTTTTTGGTGGAATTGACTGGAACAGAAAACGGGCGCTGGGATCGAGGCGTCTCTTCTTCCTTCTCCCCATCTCCGCGTGATTAGGGTTTCTGTTTTCATCTCCCCATTCTTGCCCCCTCCTTCTCCGATCTCCTTCTTCTCCCATCTCCCGAGCCGATCTTCGTCTCCGATCTCCTTCTCCGATCTCCCTCTCCGCGCCACGCCCCTCTGCGCCCCTCTCTGCGCCCCTCTGCGGCCCTCTCCGCGCGCTCTCCGGCCATCTCCGCGCCCCTCTGTGCCTCTCTGCGCCCCTCCGCGCCCCTACGCGCCCCTCTGCGCCCCTCTCCGGCCCTCTCCGCGTCCCTCTGCGCCCCTCTGCGGCCCTCTCCGCGCCCCTCTCCGCGCCCCTCTCCGGCCATCTCCGCGCCCCTCTGCGCCCCTCCGCGCCCCTACGCGTCCCTCTGCGCCCCTCTCCGGCCCTCTCCGCGCCCCTCTGCGCCCCTCTGCGCCCCTCTGCGGCCCTCTCCGCGCCCCTCTCCGGCCATCTCCGCGCCCCTCTGCGCCCCTCCGCGCCCCTACGCGTCCCTCTGCGCCCCTCTCCGGCCCTCTCCGCGCCCCTCTGCGCCCTCTGCGCCCCTCTGCGGCCCTCTCCGCGCCCCTCTCCGGCCATCTCCGCGCCCCTCTGCGCCTCTCTGCGCCCCTCCGCGCCCCTACGCGTCCCTCTGCGCCCCTCTCCGGCCCTCTCCGCGCCCCTCTGCGCCCCTCTGCGGCCCTCTCCGCGCCCCTCTCCGCGCCCCTCTCCGGCCATCTCCGTGCCCCTCTGCGCCTCTCTGCGCCCCTCCGCGCCCCTACGCGTCCCTCTGCGCCCCTCTCCGGCCCTCCCCGCGCCCCTCTGCGCCCCTCTGCGGCCCTCTCTGCGCCCCTCTCCGCGCCCCTCTCCGGCCATCTCCGCGCCCCTCTGCGCCTCTCTGCGCCCCTCCGCGCCCCTACGCGCCCCTCTGCGCCCCTCTCCGGCCCTCTCCGCGCCCTCTGCGCCCCTCTGCGGCCCTCTCCGCGCCCCTCTCCGCCCCCCTCTCCGCCATCTCCGCGCCCCTCTGCGCCTCTCTGCGCCCCTCCGCGCCCCTACGCGCCCCTCTGCGCCCCTCTCCGGCCCTCTCCGCGCCCCTCTGCGACCTCACTGCGCCCCTCTGCGACCCCACTGCGCCCCTCTGCGACCTCTCCGCCCCTCTGCGCCCTCTCCGCGCCCATCTGCGGCTCTCTGCGCCCCTCCGCGCCCCTACGCGCCCCTCTGCGCCCCTCTCCGCGCCCCTCTGCGCCTCTCTGCGGCCTCTCCGCGCCCCTCTCCGCCCCTCTGCGCCCCTCTCCGCGCCCCTCTGCGCCCCTCTGCGCCCCTCTCCGCGCCCATCTGCGGCCCCTCTGCGCCCCTCTGCGACCCACTGCGCCCCTCTGCGACCGCACTGCGCCCCTCTGCGACCTGTCCGCGCCCCTCTGCGGCCCTCTCCGCGCCCCTCTGCGGCCCTCTCCGCGCCCCTCTGCGCCCCTCCCTCGCGCCCCTCTGCGGCGCCTCTGCGGCCCCTCTTGCTTCTTAACAGGTTGTGATTCTTTTTCACAAAGGTATGCCCCCCTATCAGTGCCTTATTCAGTGCTTCGATTCAATATTGTTTTATCAGCGCCTTATTCAGTGCCCCCTATCAGTGCCTTACTCAGTGCCTTATTCAGTGCTTCTTATAATGTTGATGGCATAATGTGTGCATGTCGTTGCCATAATGTGTTTCAATGTGATGTTTGTGTGTATGAGGCCTATTCCATGTTGGCATTTTTTTTGACAAGTGTGAGTATGCAGTCTATCCCCTGTAGCTTCAGATATGGACGATGATGATGATTGCCATAGGTATTTGATGGAATGGCATGTAATTACTGCACCCCCATACCAATTGGCAATCAATTGAGTCAAAAAATATTTTATAAAAATTATTTAAAACCGGGTGATAGGCATTATACACACGAACAACACTGAATTGCAACATGGTGACAACCAGCACACATTAAAGGACGATGATGACGATTGCCATAAGTATCAGATGGACGGCCAATGGCTTTTAAAGTCAATGCTACCCCATACTATGTGGCAATCAAGTGAGTCCAATACTTAATAACAATTTCCCTCTATTTCTACTTTATGTATTAGTATCAATGTGCCTTCAAATACATTATATAACTCAAATTCCAGATGCGTCCCTTCAAGAAACAAGGAAAACATCAAGCAAGAAAAAGTGTGGCTTTCGACCCACTTTCTAATGTCGTAGCATCTCAGGAGGGTCCTTGTGGGCAGCGTGCCCAACCTCAGACCCGAACACATAATTGGACTGATAATATGGACACAATATTTATGGCTTTGCTCACTGAAGAGCATACACTTGGGAATTATGTCAATGGGTCGTTCACAACAGTAGCGTGGGTTCGAATAAATGCGGCATTCAATGCTAGGACCAATTTATCACTCACGAAGGACCAATTAAAAAATCGGCTCAAAGTTTTAAAACGGACATTCAGTATGTATAACAATTTAGCCAACAAGAGTGGATGGGGTTGGGATTGTATCCACAATATCCCGACACCTGGTGATCCAACCGACTGGGATGCAGTCATAGCGGTATTGACCCTATCTTGTTAATCATAAAATTTGTTCGACACAATTGTTTCGCGTAATATATGAATAATTGACATTATACATATCTTATTCCTATTCAACAGGAAAATCCATCATATGCAAGATGTCGAGATAGGCCATTTCCGCCATATAAGGATCTCGAATTTTTGACAGAAAAAACCACGGCCACTGGCCGATATGGATTTGCATCCAGTATGCCTGCAGCACAAACTGTTGAGAGTTCATCCTCATCGTCCCGGGTGAGGATGATACAAATCTTGGAATAAGAATGTCGGGTTTTAATATCTCACCAAATCCATTTGAAGCAGGTTCTTCTGCAGCGCCTCAATATGCAAATCCATGGGCGTCACAAACCTGCGACTACCCATCGTCAACTCCTGATATTCCCAATGTCGGAGGTACTGCAAGCGGGAGCGGACATAGCTCTGGAAGCAAACGACCACGCTCTCCACCACCTACAAACCCTCAACCCAAACCTACCGCGTCCTCTGGGGGACGCCGCCGCAAACCAGATGCCAATAGTAGTGTATTATCTGAACTTGTTGATCTAGGCAAGCAAAAACTTGAACTGGCACGTGAAATGTATCAATATGAAAAGGACTGCAAAAGTAGTATTCCAACAATTTCCATTTGCATGAGCCGAGTCTATGCGATGCCAGGCATGACTACAGAAAAAGCGCTGTGTGTAGGGGAAGCACTCAAAGATGTTAATAATCGTGAACTATTTATGACAATGAACGACGAGATGGCATTAGCGTGGGTTGAGCGTCAAGTGTCAAACCAATCGTCTGTATATAGGGCATTTTTTCCTGGACACTAGTTTTTGTTTTTAATGTGTATGACTTTGTTTGAATGCTGTTAGATGTACTTTTTAATCATCATGTAATATGCTCAGAAGACATTTCAATTTGGTTTGAATGCTGTTAGATGTACTCTTTAATCATCGACTATATTAACAAGCATGCTAGAAATACTGTTATATTACAACGTCATTTGTTGCGCTTGTCAATGTTGAATATATATTGTACTTACAGCATTAATGGGTGATTCGAGTCATCGTCATGTGTTTTCCTCCAAAATCAATACCATAATAAGGGAGCTTTTAGATGATGATGACGACTATTGGGATGAGGTAATAGCGATGTTGGTTGAGCAAGGTTACTTTACATCTACCCATACTGTCTACAAGCAACCGTGTCGAACCCGCCCATTCACAGGGCACCAGGTGATATGTGATATATTGAATGGCCATCCTGACCGTGGGTACGATCAGTTTCGAATGCGAACAACGACTTTCATCGCACTTCGCGATGAGCTAGTCCAAAAGGGGTTGTTACAAAACACACGCCATATGACAATTGAGGAACAGTTGGGAATTTTTATGTTTTGTGTTGGACATGGGGTGGCTAATAGGGTAATCGCTGAAACATTTCAACATTCGGGTGAAACAATCAGTCGACATTTCAACAATGTGCTTCGGGCGATTGTGACGTTGAAAGACGATTACATAACATTTCCGGCGAATAATGTGTCGGTGCATGCCCGGATTAGAGATAATGTCAATTTTCACCCATTCAAGGTATGTATGCTTTTATATTTTTTAGTTCACTTATTTATATGTCACCAGTGTTCATTATAATAAGTGACTGCATGTTGTTTCATGTTTATTGCCAGAATGCAATTGGTGCAATAGATGGGACACATCTTCCGGTGGTTGTCAGCAAGAGCAAGCAACCGAGATTCCGGAATCGCAAAGGATTTACTTCGCAAAACATGATGGCTGCAGTATCCTTTGACCACGACTTTCTATTTGTGGCCACTGGTTGGGAGGGATCTGCAGCTGACATGAGAGTACTCCGATGGGCATGCGAAACTGGAGGATTCACTGTGCCCGAAGGTATATTGTACACATCAATTTTTATTTTGCATTTCTTTATTGATGGGGAATATAGATTTTAACATTGTAAATGTTGTGTAAAATTTATAGGCAAATATTATTTGGTAGATTCTGGCTATGCAAATACACACAGATTTCTTGCACCATATCGGGGGGAGCGTTACCATATTAGCCAATTTGAGGGAAACACACGAGGTCGCACTCATCGAAGTCCGCGCGACCTATATAACCATCGACATGCACAGTTGAGAAATGTGGTGGAGAAAACATTCGGTATTTTAAAAAAACGGTTCAAGATCTTGACTGTTGCAACACCCTTTCCATATAAAGTCCAATGCCAGATTGCGATGGCATGTTGTGTTTTGCATAATTTTATTCGACGACACTCTGGTGCGGATGCCATATTTAACGATGTGATGGAGGAAGAACCAAATGTCGAATTAGATGTCGAGGAAACGGTTCATAGTGTTGGTACTACTGAGTCACAAAGAGGCGACGCGCTGCGCACAATTATAACAGACGAGTTATGGAATAATCGCAGTTAGTTATATATTTGATTGCAATGTAAGAAATGTGTAATATATTTGATTGTATGATTACAATGTGTTTGTAAAATTATGTATGAATTCGAGTATGTAAAGGACTTTTTTGATGTGTATTGAACTGAATTATGCGGCATTCAATGGGATTGTAAATGACTTATTATTTTCTGATCTTTATGACCATAATGGACTGAATTGTATGTGATTTAATCTTCTAAATATTATGTTTGTCCTATAATTGGTGGAATTTTTATTAGTGTAACGTCATTATTTCACACAATTGTTTGATTCGTTATTTACTTGATATTTGGTCATGACATTCTGTTTTACTGTTATTTAACATCCAGATAGTTATTATTAGTGCTTGAATTTTTTTCAATTTTTTACTCACTATTTCACCATTTATGATTAATTTTAAAAAATAATAAAATATGCTATTAATCAACCTTATAATAAATTTAGATTAATATTAAATTATACTATAAAAATATTTAAAAGGACAAAATTAAAATTTTCTTAGCTATTGTTTACTGGTTAAACTGTCAAACATTTTAAATATTTTAATATGTAATTTTCTATAATTTTTTAGTATTTTTATTTATTTATTATATATTTTTAATTATTTTTTACAATTTTAAATAATATTTTAAATTATTTTAGGTTGATTAATATAATAAATTATTTTATTTATATAATAAATTATTTTTATTTATAAAGGGCAAAATAGTCAATACACAAATTTATCACTTATCAATTCTTCTTATTCCTCTATACTCAACCAAACACAATTTTTACCAATTCTTCCTATTCTCCTTATTCCTATATAATTTGCCAAACACAATTTACTTTAATTCCGGTATAACTCATAAAACGAACCAAACGCAAATTTACACCAATTCCTGCTAATACCAGAATCTGTACCTATCCCCGGTATAACAAAATTTTTCTAATCCCCGAACCAAACGCTACCTAAGGAAAAATTAAGTTGCACTACCTTTTTTTTCATATTTTGCTGCAGGTCTTAATTTGAAATTTTATCTTAATTATTCTGTCATTTTGTAGTTAGAAGAAAAACAGTGAGTAATTAATGTTTAAAAAAGTGCCAAAATAAGAGAAGAAACAGTAGCTAGAAAGAGGAAATTAAAGATATCATTGAGTTGCTTTCCTTCATGAGGTCCAGTGTACTGCTTTTTTGTACTACTTGGGTTCATCCTTTTAAAGATGATCAAGGAAATAATTTGAGCACCTAAGAAAAAGTCCTCTTTGTAATAATCACATAGAATTGAGTTTCTATATTTTTAAAAGTATCGAATCATTGGTGCTTATAAATTTTTAACTCTTAGAATGAAAAAATATGTGGTTTGAATAATAGTGGGGTCCCTTGAGTTTAGTGGGTGGTTGATTTTAATAGCATGATCTAAGAATTGAAATTAGTCGAAGAGATAAATCTAACTGTATAAATACCAATTGTTTGGTACTTTTATAATCATAATTATCGAACTCTCTCTCTCTCTCTCTCTCTCTCTCTCTCTCTCTCTATATATATATATATATATATAGTCCGGCTATTATACTTTTATGAGTAAAATATTTTCGTACTTATAAATTTTTATTCCTTGGATGAAGTAATGTGCGGTTAGGATTATAATAATTCCTAGGATTTATACTATTTCATCAACAACCTAGTAAACCCTAGGGGACCACTATTATCCTAACCGCACATTTTTCATCTAAGGATAAAAAAATTATGAGTATAAAGAGGTTTATACTCATAAGAATATAGTACCCCTACGCTATATATATATATATATATATATATATATATATATATATATATATATATATATATATATATATATATATATATTCGAGCTGTTATCGAGCCGAACACGAGCAAGCTGACTCCAGCTCGTGTTTGGCTCGTTTATTAAACGAGCTAGAAAATTCGGCTCGTGTTCGGCTCGTTTACTAAACGAGCGATTCGATCTCGAAACTCATTTCGAGCCGAACACGAGCTGGATTGTCATCCCTACTCCTGGCTACTGTCCAAATTTGCTAAAATAATTTTATTCAAAAAATATTTAACTAAAATATTACCTAAGCATAAGATTTCTACTTGCTATATATATTCACATGCATAAAACTTGTTGTTCACCTACAATTACTTTTCTAAAGTTTCACATCATACCATTCCAATGCATTAGAATCAGCACAACATGAATCATTCTAATAAGCTACCAAAAATTGGATGACATTAATTAATTCCATGTGAAATATAATAGACTACAATAGCTACCTAACCTCTCTATTTCTCCCTTTATAAATCACTAATTAACTAATTTTTAAGAAAAATGCTACACTTGTACTCTCAAAAAAGTAAGTTGTAAATTTTACATCTATATATTTAAGAATTCAGACACTTTTTTGAGTTTTTAATATTAATAATAAAATTAAGATTGATAACACTGGTGTAAAATTTATACCCACTTTTTGAATGTAAAGTTAGCATTAATGCTCAAATTTTACGTACGTGAGGGGGTGTTTGGTTGCGCATAAAATTGTGAAAAATAAATTTTCAGGGAGAAAAATTTTTGGTTGAATCTTTTTTTTTTTACATTTTTTAGTGTTCGGTTTGTAGGAAAAAAATAATTTTTCATCAATATTTATTCAGTTAAAAGAAAAAATATATATATTTATTTGGTTCAGTAAAAAAAATAAAGGATTAAAGATTTACACGGTTTGAGTTTTTGTTTTCTGATAAAATTTGGCGAAAAACGAAAACACTTCATCTTTCTCAAATTGGTTAAAAAATAGGTCAATGCTATTCATACACTTCAAAATAGGGTGTATGATGCACATCCCATCCATCCAAGGGTGGGGCTTCCTCCACTGGTGTGACCAGTGGAATTCACCCCACCCTAAGATGGGTGGGGTGTAAGATGTACACCCCTAAGGGGGTGTACACTTATATATACCCTAAAAAATAATAAGTTTTTTGAAAAAAAAATATTCACAGCTAAACACCACTACAACAAAATTACATTATAGAAACACATATTTGTGCCACTTTTGTGTAAGTGTTCTATCTATATTTTATTTATATTCAAAATTAGATTATAGGGATACATTTTTAGGACATATTATAATAATATATGTCGCTATACACCCTAGCGATTGCACATATAGCGACACTAATAACAAATGTCGGTATTTTTACCAGCGATATTTTTTTTAATTTTTAAAAATATTTAAAAAAATTATTATAGCATAATTTTATTGTAGTGTATGAATATACGAAAAATAATTTTTTGAATTGAAAACTAATTTTTGATAACTAACCAAACACAACCCCTAAGCGCCGACTTTGTCTTCTTTACATGGACTTGGTCTTGTTCACATGGGATATCACCCATTGATTGATTTGAACCAATGGTGATTGATTCTATCAATGTCTACTGGATTTGTAATTTTTGTACTATGTCTACTGGATTTGTATTTTTTGTACTATGTTATACCCAATTGGCAATATATATATATATATATATATATATATATATGGGAGATGCTACCTGTACACCCCTGACGGGGTGTACATCCTACACCCCACCCCATCCTGGGGTGGGGCTTCTTCCACTGGTCACATCATGTGACCAGTGGAATTCACCCCATCCCAGGATGGGGTGGGTTGTAAGATGTACACCCCGTCAGGGGTGTACACTTATATTTACCCTATTATATATATATATATATATATATATATATATATATATATATATAGAGAGAGAGATAAGAGAGAAGAGAGAGAGAGAGAGAGAGAGTAGAACTTATATATTCTCAAAAGTATAAGTCAAAATATATTTGTGAATTTTTTACCATTAAATTTATATTGAGATTTATGTTTTTGTAAAGTCAACTAAAGAGAGAAAAAATAAATAAATAACACAAATTTCAATACAAATCCAATGGTAAAAAATTTACAAGCATATTTAGACTTGTACTTTTGAAAATATATAAGCTCTCTCTTTCTCTCTCTCTCTCTCTCTCTCTCTCTATATATATATATATATATATATTCTAGCACTGTTGTCTTTGTAATTGTAACTGTTTCAGATGGCCTGTGCCTTGTCATGCACCTACTAGTTAATCAATCAAAATGAAAACCTTGTCATGTTGTCTTAGTAACAACCAACTGGTTTGTGAGGCTTGTCACCAACTCCACATAATGCCCCCACATGCAAACTCCCAAATGATGGAAAGGACATGCTCCATACATGATCCCATTAAAATAAACAATCATGCATGGGCCCCTTCCCTTCTTCTAAAAATGACCTCTATGTTCTCTCTCTCTCTCTCTCTCTCTCTCTCTCTCTCTCCCTTGACTATGCAACCTACTCTTTCTTCTTCTTTCCATTGTGCACTCTTTTGATCTTGAGATCTCCCTACTAAAGGAGCAAGAATCCTCTTTCCTAGGGACCTAGTTGTTGCAAGGTCACTTGACAACAAATGGATCTTCATGACCTGGGGAAAAAGGATGCATGCAACTCCAAGAAAGAAGAAGAAGAAGAAGAAGAAGAAGAGAAGCCGAGATCAGAATCCAACGCAGAACCATTTCTTTGCCTTCTCTTCTTCTCCTTCCCACTCGCTCTCCCTCTCTTCCTCCAATCTCAAGCTCGAGCACATGTTCGACAAGGTCGTAACGGCGAGCGACGTGGGGAAGCTGAACCGGCTGGTGATCCCCAAGCTATACGCCGAGAAGTACTTCCCGCTGAAGCCGTCTGGTGCCGTCACGGGAATTCAGCTGAAGTTCGAGGACATGTCCGGAAAGCAGTGGGAGTTCCGCTACTCCTACTGGAACAGCAGCCATAGCTACGTCATGACGCGGGGATGGAACCGCTTCGTGAGGGATAAGCGGCTCTACAAGGGGGACATCGTCTCCTTCTGCCGTGGCCATGGCCGCCTCTTCATCGACTGGCACTGCCTGCAGCCCAGGCCTAGCCCCCTCCCCCGCCCCTCCCCTCCCCCGCTGCCACCCCTTCCCTCCTCTTCTTCCTCTTCGATCTCCGACGAACCCCTTCGGTGGTGGTGTTTGGAGTTTTCGTTCTCATGTCACCCCACCGATCATCCGTTGGGGGCGCGACGATGTAGGCGGTGTGGTGAGCATGCCGATCGTCGTCGACTTGGTCCGCCGTGTGGTCGACAGGCCATCGTCGCCCAACGCAAAGCGTTTCCGGCTCTTCGGAGTGGACGTGGAGTGCGTCGGAGCCGGAGAACCTGCGATGACACCCAAAGGTTTGCGCGGGGGGATCTGAATCTGTTGATTGTCCTACAGTACTGTTGCATCAATAAGGTTGCACATGCAATATATATATACCTCATTCATGGATCTACGTACTGCTTCAATTGAAGAAGGGAAATAAAAGAAGTAAATTAACGAAGAGAATGTATATATGTTCTTGCACTTACTTAGATTCAACATGATTTAGTTTACTCTTTGTTGATTTGTGGTTTGCTCATCCTAGTTGGCAAACAAATTAAGTAGATTTCAGCAACTGGGGTGTGAATTTGGAAGGGAAAAGAAGAAGAAAAAAAAAGAGTGATGGTTTCATCGAAAAGGAAGGGAGGAAACGGAGAACTTTATATCTGGTATATTTTTAAATAATTTTGACGACGGTTCTTTCTTTTTATTAGTTCTCGTGTGCAATCTGCACGTACGCAATCTGCAAAAAGTGAAAAATTTTCTGTCTATTCTCTTATCGCCAGAGACGGAGTCGTCACAGAAAATTCGAATTAGGATTAAACCGGAACTCCCGATTATGTCATATATATATATATTCTGGAGATACATTCTAGCCGATTGGATTAACTTCATATCATAAACTGTTCTTAACTCTGAACTGTTTAAATATTTAGCCATGAGGATATATTGTAGTCCTCTTTCTGTGAAATTAGACCATGAATTAATTCTTGTTGGATAACTCAAATGCTAAAGCAATTAATACATATAATTTATAATTGAAATCTGCCTAATTTGTTGTTCTTGGATTCGAATTTTTTTGTTACATCGCTCGCAACTTCATCATTCCTTTACAAGAGAAAGTTGATCGGAAGGGAATGTGTTATAATTTGGTTTAGATTTGTATAATTAGAATAATATGAGATTTAGATTGTTGGGTATAACTAGAATTTAATTAGGAGTTCAATTAGACTACAAATTCTTATTAAATTCTAGTTTGGAGACATATATTGCATATAACATATCCGAATATTTTAATGAAGCTGTAATTTTAATTAGCCGAAATCCTAATTAATTTAGGTTAACCAAGAAAGATACGTGTTGTTGGTGTTGGAATATATACGGTCATATTAATGAAGCCGGAATTTTAATTAGAGACCATGCTCTAATTAATTTAGAACCCAAGAGGAGAGAGGTCATATTGCTAACGAAGCCGGCAACTAATTAAAAAATTGAAGCTCTAAGGTGAGGGCGTCCATATGATTGGATTCTTCCAGATCGTTTGGGTGGACGAAAATTTTGATATTTCGATTTTATTTGGAGCTTCGATTTTTTTGAGAGATATAATCTTTTTATTCTATTTTTGATATTAATAAAAGTCTTTGTTCCGTCTTCGCCCGTGGATATAGGCCGGTGGTCGAACTACGTAAATCTTTTTGGATTATGTAAAAGCATGTTTCTGAGTCGATATGGATTTGATCCTAATCTTATCCAATCTTGTTTCTAAAGATTAGGGATGATTTAGAAATATTATTCTTAAAAGGATATCGACGACTCGGATGGACGGTGAAGATCTTTTTAGAATTATATTAATTCTTATGATTCATCTTTTATTTTTAGAGCTTCATTGAAAAAAATCCTAATTGAGAGAAAAAAAAAACGTAGAGAGCCTCCGTGAGAGAGTTTCTTGTAATCCAATTTTACTTCTTGTACTTTTATGTCATGGATTAATCGAAGAACGCATTGAGGTGGTCTTACCCGTGGACGTAGGTCGATATATTGTTGGCCGAACTACGTAAATCTTGTGTCATTATATTCTCTTATTCATTTTATTTATTTAGTTATTCTTATGCTTGTTTTCTACGATTGTTCTTCTTTACTTTCATCTACGAAAGATTCTGTTTTCGCTGTACTCGTGTTTTCGCTGTGCTCGTGTGCTATGTGGGTTGAGATGTGCTCGGTAATCTTAATCCATTTGTTTTAGTTCGAGCTTTTACAATCTCTCCTCTATGAACAATTCATTTTAAATCATTTGTTCACATAAGTCCTCATTCAACACAAGATCATATATATATTATATATATAATATATATATATATATATATATATATATAATATATATATATATATATGGAGAAAATGGAATTTTGAGATAAAAGATAACATAGGCATGCAGGCACTTACTTCAATATATAGATCTGTCTTAAAGTTGTAACTACGCATGCTTTAATTTGGTGATCCTTCAAAGATTTGCCTCCACAATGGATCAAAAGGACCACGAGATTCTATAAACCTGGGTTAATTTATCCTGAATGGTAATTTTGTCAGTTGAGTGGATCCATGCCCTCATATGGACCACGAGATTCTAGAATTCGAGACATATCTAACAATCTCCACCTTGGTTTGAATTCTCTGTCTTCTCCACCAAAACCCTAAAAGCTCCTGAAAGTGCTGCGGCACATGCAATCAAATATACGGGAATTCTTGAATTTGGTCTCTTGACTTAATGAGCAAAATCGTGGGGTTCTCTGAAGTGCTAATCTTCTCATTCTCCAGATACGCCTTTTGCAACTTCTGCTGCATCAAAACGACAACTTGCCGTAAAACTTGGTGTGCACTTTATTTTTCTTTTCTTACATTATTTTTTTTTGATCTATTTTTCGCCGTTTCGATTTATATATATAATATATATATATATAATTATATATTATATATATATATATATATATATATATATATTGAAACAATTAGCGGTTTAGAAACCGCCAAAATATTAAAACAATTAGCGGTTTAGAAACCGCCAAAATATTATTTGTTTCCAAATGAATACTCCTCTATCATGTATGGCCAATTTAATTTTCACTCACTAATGCCACCAGGAAGGATAGAGGAGTGTACAAAATGCATTTCTTTTATCTATATATTGTCATACATTACTATATATTAATTAATAGCAAAAGCTAATGATTCTTGAGTTTTCCTTCAACAGGTGTTCATAGAAACAACTGGTACAAGATTATAGCCAGAATATAGAATTGAGCTCCTATATTTTTAAAAGTACCAAGTCATTATTCTAACATAGCTAATTAAGTAGATACTTGCACTGCTGCAATATTAGCTAGAACAGCTAAGATGTCATTAATTATTCTTGTCATCACGTATTAATGGCGCATTTTACAACCTTCTATATTATACTTGATTTGGGTTTGATTTGGGATAATTGTCTTTCCTTGTACATCATTATTATTTCCTTTATTGCAGGATTCTTATTCCAAATTACCTTGTACAACTTGTAGAACCTCTCTATATTAAGAGAGCATTATGATGAATAATAACAGAACATTATTCTCAAATTACTTCTATCATGGTATCGGAGCCAGGTCGGATCAATCCTAGTTTGCGCCGCTACTCGCAAGAAGTTTTCTTCATCATCATCTTTTTTCTAGTCAAGGTGTTGTTATTCTAATCTTTGAATTTTCATGGCATCTTCTTCTATTCTCCCTACTACAGCAACTTCCTCTATGGCATCATCAGTTTCCCTCCTTTGCTCAACTAGATGTCAAGCTAACAGGGACGAATTACCGTGAATGGTCTATCTCACTAAAGCTATTATTTGATGCCCTTGATCTTGTGAGCCATATTGATAACACTCCAACACCAACAGATGAAAAGAAAATGAATGAATGGGCTGTTGCAGATCGACGAGCCCGTGGAATCATTTCTTCATCTGTTGATGTTGACATTCGCATGCAGTTAGTAAATTTTACTACTGCACGAGAGATGTGGGCACATCTCCAACGTCTATATGAACAATCAAGTTACGCTCAGTCCTATGCCGAATTTCAAGAGTTGTCCCTTGCCCATCAAGGAGAGCGTACCATACAGGAGTTTTATACATTCATGCAAATTCGGTGGCGTCAACTTGCGACTATGGAGCAACCCCTGTGTCGAGCTTGCTCTATCTGTGACTGCACCACAAACAAAAGCTGATGCGCGACCAACAACGCCTCTTTCAATTTCTTATGAGGTTACGACCAGAATTTGAAGCCTTACGGGGTCAACTCCTTCATCGGTCACCCCTTCCCACGCTTGATACAGCTTTGGCAGAGCTTATTGCTGAAGAAACTCGACTTCGTGTGCTTCATTCGTCTCAACCTTCTCAGCCAACTGTTTTGGCAGCAGGTGCATCACCTCCCTCTCAACTCTATATTGCTCCTCTTTCTTCCGGTCCTCTGAAAAAGGATAAGCGAAATATTGAGTGTCATTATTGTCATAAAATGGGACATACTATTCGAGAATGTCGAAAGAAGAAGCATGCAGATCTCTTTCGACAATCTTATTACACCACACCTACTACCGCTGCCACTGCATCCTTGGAAGCATCGAATGATGTAGCTAACACAGTTACATTGAGCATGCCACAATTAATGCAAATGATTCACAATTCACGACTGCAACCTCCAGCTTCTAGTGCAGATAGCTCGACATCAAGTATATCAGGGTTTGGCACGCTTTCAACATCCAATCATACAGGTACATCTGTGGATTCTTGGATTCTTGACTCTGGCGCATCCTTTCATATGACACCTCACATCTCTTTTCTTACGGCACCTACCCCTCTATCTACTCCTATTAACATTTTTGCTGCAGATGGATCCTCTCTTCCTGTTGCTCACAGTGGAGCATTGACTACTTCAGTCAATCAGGGTCGCTTTTCTATACCCTCTGTTTTTCATGTCCCTAATCTTTCATTAAATTTATTATCCGTTAGTCAAATTACGGATAATAATTGCACTGTCACTTTCGACTCTTCCTCTTGCTTTGTTCAGGATCGTTCAACCGGGCGGCTGATTGGACAGGGCCATAGACAAGATGGACTGTACTACATGGATCATTTACATCTTCCATCTGGTTTTGTGTCTGTGAGCATGACGTCTACCTCTTCTGATATTGATCGTTGGCATCGTCGTTTAGGTCATTTATCTCAAGACAACTTGGACATTTTAATTAGAAATGGAGTTCTCGGTAGTGTTCATCTGTTAAATTTTCTTCATGTTTAGAATGTAAACTTGCTAAACATTCTACTAAACCTTTTCCCGCTAGTGAAACTGTTACCACTAAAGCCTTCGAACTTATTCATTCCGATGTTTGGGGACCTGCGCCTATTCCTACACGCATAGGAAATAGGTATTATGTCATTTTTGTTGATGATTTCTCGCGTTTTACTTGGATATACTTTATGCACCACCGTTCTGAACTCCTTAAAATTTACAAAGATTTTACTACTATGATTAAAACTCAATTTGGTGCTTCTATCAAATTTTTCGATCTGACTCTGGTGGAGAATACCTATCACATGAATTTCGACGCATTCTCGCCTCTCAAGGTACTCTACCCCAGCTTTCTTGTCCCTATGCTCACCAACAGAACGGTGTGGCGGAGCGAAAACATCGTCATATTTTGGAGACCGCTCGCTCTCTCCTCATCGCTGCTTCCGTTCCTCACGAATTCTGGGCTGATGCCGTTTTCACCCGCGTCTACCTTATAAATCTCATGCCCTCCAAAAATTTATCCGGCATCTCCCCTAGTGGACGATTGTACTCTAGGCAACCAACTTACTCTCATTTAAAAATTTTTGGGTGCACTTGCCTTGTTCTTTTACCTCCGACAGAACGAAACAAACTTTCTCCTAAATCTGCTGTTTGCGTCTTTTTCGGATATAGCCCTGAGCACAAAGGATATAGATGCTATGACCCAGTTGCTCGTCGTCTTCGTGTCTCTCGTGATGTGATATTTTTTGAGGACATTCCATATTACACTCGCACTATTTCTAGTGATACTTCTAAACATTCAACTGTGATAAATCTTTCATTCCTAGATTTGCCCCATTCTTGTGAAAACCCGATTACTCACATGACAATAGTTCTTGCTCACAGACTGTCATTGCGGATGGCACTAGTAACAGTGCCTTCGTCTATTCAGGCTTCTTCCCCG
>CM054945.1:944390-989895 GCA_029168755.2 Tillandsia fasciculata | reverse complement strand
TCTGCCGTGGCCATGGCCGCCTCTTCATCGACTGGCACTGCAGCCCAGGCCGTCAGCCCCCGTCCCCTCCCCCTCCCCCTCCCCCGCATGCCACCCCTTCCTCGCCTTCTTCCTCTTCGATCTCCGACGAACACCTTCGGTGGTGGTGTTTGGAGTTTTCGTTCTCATGTCACCCCACCGATCATCCGTTGGGGGCGCGACGATGTAGGCGGTGTGGTGACCATGCCGATCGTCGTCGACTTGGTCCGCCGTGTGGTCGACAGGCCATCGTCGCCCAACGCAAAGCGTTTCCGGCTCTTCGGAGTGGACGTGGAGTGCGTCGGAGCCGGAGAACCTGCGATGACACCGAAAGGTTTGCGCGGGGGGATCTGAATCTGTTGATTGTCCTACAGTACTGTTGCATCAATAAGGTTGCACATGCAATATATATATACCTCATTCATGGATCTACGTACTGCTTCAATTGAAGAAGGGAAATAAAAGAAGTAAATTAACGAAGAGAATGTATATATGTTCTTGCACTTACTTAGATTCAACATGATTTAGTTTACTCTTTGTTGATTTGTGGTTTGCTCATCCTAGTTGGCAAACAAATTAAATAGATTTCAGCAACTGGGGTGTGAATTTGGAAGGGAAAAGAAGAAGAAAAAAAAAAGAATGATGGTTTCATCGAAAAGGAAGGGAGGAAAGGGAGAACTTTATATCGTATATTTTATATTTTGTCATGATTTTGACGACGATTCTTTTTTTTGATTCGATTCGTTTTCGTATGCAATCTGCAAAAAGTAAAAAATTTTCTGTCTATTCTCTTATCCCCAGAGACGGAGTCGTCACAGAAAATTCGAATTAGGATTAGACCGAGACTCCCAGTTATGTCATATATATATATATATATATATATATATATATAATCTGGACGTGTTCACATATATTCTAACCGATTGGATTAACTGTACTTTTAAAGATCGACTTGAACAAATTACGTAGGCCACATCCAACATTAATTTGTTTGAATTCATGCTGGTTTACTTTTGTTGCCTTTAGATCATAAACTGTTCTTAATTCTGAACTGTTTAAATATCTAGTCATAAGGATATATTGTAGACCTCTTTCTGTGAAATTATACCATGTATTAATTCTTGTTCGATAACTCAAATGCTAAAGCAATTAATACATATAATTTATAATTGAAATCTGTCTAATTTGTTGTTCTTGGGGATTCCAATTTTTCTTTTGTTACATCGCTTGCAACTTCATCATTCTTTTACAAGAGAATGTTGATCGGAAGGGAATGTGTTATAATTTGGTTTAGATTTGTATTTATTTAAATTGAAGTTAAATTCTAATCTAATTAGAATAATATGAGATTTAGATCGTTAGGTATAACTAGAATTTAATTAGGACTTCAATTAAACTACAAATTCTAATTAGATTCTAGTTTGGATGCATATATTATACATACCATATCCAGTCCGCAACTTTAATTAGCCAAAGCTTTAATTAATTTAGGTCAACCAAAAAAGATACGTATTGTTGGTGTTGGAATATATACCCAAGAGGAGAGAGGCCGTATTAGAGGAGCCATATGTTGCTAATAAAGCCGACAACTAATTAAGAAATTGAAGCTCTAAGGTGAGGGCGTCTATACAATTGGATTTTTCGAGATCGTTTGGATGGACGTAAATTTTGATATTTTAATTTTATTTGGAGCTTCGATTTTTTTGAGAAATATAATCTTTGTATTTTATTTTTTACATTAATAAATGTCTTTGTTCTGTCTCCACCGTCCAATCTTGTTCTTAAATATTAGGGATGATTTAGGAATATCTTAAAGAGTATTCTTAAAAGGATATCGACGACTCGGATGGACGATGGATATCGTTTCCTATTAGAATTAGGTTTTTAGAATTATACTAACTCTTGTAATTCATCTTTTATTTTTAGAGCTTCATTGAAAAAATTCTAATTGAGAGAAAAAAAAACGTGGAGAGCCTCTGTGAGAGAGTTTCTTGTAATATAATTTTACTCCTTGTATTTTTGTGTCATGACTTAATCGAAGAACGCATTGAGATGGTCTTATCCGTGGACGTAGGTCGACACATTGTTGGCCGAACCACGTAAATCTTGTGGCATTGTATTCTCTTATTCGTTTTATTTATTTAGTTATTCTTGTGCTTGTTTTCTACGATTGTTCTCCTTACTTTCATCAACGAAAGATTCTGTTTCCGTTGTGCTTGTGTGCTGTGTAGGTTGAGGTATGCTCGGTAATCTTAATCCATTTGTTTTAGTTCGAGCTTTTACAATCTCTCCTCTATGAACAATTCATTTTAAATCATTTGTTCACATAAGTCCTCATTCAACACAAGATCATATATATATATATATATATATATATATATATATATATATATATATGGAGAAAATGGAATTTTGAGATAAAAGATAACATAGGCATGCAGGCACTTACTTCAATATATAGATCATTTTAAATCATTTGTTCACATAAGTCCTCATTCAACACAAGATCATTATATATATAATTATATATATATATATATATATATATATATATATATATATATATATATATATATATATATATATATGGAGAAAATGGAATTTTGAGATAAAAGATAACATAGGCATGCAGGCACTTACTTCAATATATAGATCTATCTTTAAAGTTGTAACTACACATGCTTTAATTTGGTGATCCTTCAAAGATTTGCCTCCACAATGGATCAAAAGGACCATGAGATTCTATAAACCTGGCTTAATTTATCCTGAATGGTAATTTTGTCAGTTGAGTTCCACATAGATACAACCAGAAAGAAGGATAATTAATGACATAGAAATTGAACTTCTAAATTAGACGTAATTTAATCTCAAATGCGCAACCCAATATCATCCATGCCCTCGTATGGACCACATATAAGAAAGAAAGCTGTGCTGTAGCAAATTATTGGAAAATTGTATACTCGTCCTTGTATCATATTCTGTGAATCCGCAACTCGCTACGGCACCGTAATACACGTCGGTACAGTCTAAAGTTGAGATTCCGCAGCAGAAACGTCAAATTAAATATTTTACCATAAACTCATACTCTCATTAAAACTGGAACTAATACAAGTACAAAGAGAGGAAAAATTAAAACAGAAAATATGTGGGTGAAATAAGATTCATCAACTAAGAGAAGAATTACACAAACTCCTTTTCTGCACTACAATAAAATTAGGTTATAGGGACGCATATTTGTGACACTTTTGTATAAGTATTCTATCTATATTTTATCTATATTCAAAATTAGGTTATAGGAACATATTTTTGGGACACATTATAAAAATATGTCGCTATACACCCTAGCGACGGCACATATAGCAACATTAACAATAAGTGTCGGTATTTTTGACAGCGACACTTTTTTTAGATTTTAGAAACACTTAAAAGTGTCGTTATAGCATAATTTTGTTATAGTGGCAATAGAGTAGTTTTAACTCGAGCCCTCCTTCTGAATCTCTCTCACCCTTCTCTCATCTTTTATAAATTATCTAGAAGACTATGTGTGTGGTTAAATTCTAGCCCTCACCATCTGCATGGGTGTTACTACCACCGTGGGTGTGAATATCACTATATGAGTGTGGCTAAATCCTAGATCCCATCACCTTCATGGATATTACCATCACCGTAAATATATCCATCTTAACACCACCGTCAAATAATAGCACATATGCTATATTTATAGCTTACATCAAAAGCTATTCAAATTCTAGTCTAAATAAATTTTTATTCTAATTAATATTTAAATCTTAACAAACTTATCTCTTTAAAATTTAAATATTAATTTTAATCGAACTAGAATTTAATTACAAATCTAATTAAATTCTAACACAAACAGTATACAGGAAGGGCTTCACATGATATATATATATATATATATATATATATATATATATATATATATATTATATATATATATATATATATATATATATATATATAATAATTAGGCTAGAATACTATCGATAGCACCAAGCCATTGGTGCTATCAAGTTTTTAGCCGTTGGATGAAAAAATATGCGGTTGGGATTATAGTGGGCCCCTAGGGTTTACTAGGTGGTTGGTTGAATAGTAAAAGTCTTAGGGGATCACTATAATCCCAACCGCATATCTTTTTATCCTACGGCTGAAAACTTGATAGCACCAATTATTTAGTGCTATTGATAGTATTCTAGCCGGACTCTATATATATATATATATATATTATATATATATATATATATATATATATATAGTAGACTTATAATTTATAGAGAGCCATTGAAAAACTACATGTAAAATTACTGTTCAGCTGAGAGGAATAAGGAGCAGAAGATATATAGTTTTAGACCTTATGAATGAAATTCATTGAAGCACCTTTGTCTATGTATTTTTCTCATTTTGAATTGTGTGGAATTAGTTACACTACAACAAAATTAGGTTATAGGAACATATGTTTGTGACACTTTTGTATAAGTGTCCCATCTATATTCCATCTATATCCAAAATTAGATTATAGGGACACATTTTTAGGACACATTATAAAAATGTGTCACTATACACCCTAGCGACGGCACATATAACAACACTAACAATAAGTGTTGGTATTTTTGCCAGCGAAATTTTTTTAGATTTTAAAAATACTTTAAAGTGTCGCTATACCATAATTTTAGTGTAGTGTTATATATCATCATCAATCTCTTATTGGCAGACTGTCTAACTGCATGCCCATCTTATAGTAAAATTTTCTCTAACTCCCAAAACTGTAATCATCACATTAAACCTCTAAATCTGCATGAATTGTTTCTCTCGAATGATTTGGATGATTGGATTGAAAGCATTAAACGGAATATTGAAAGGCAGTTGTATGGATGATGCACTGATAAACATATATATATATATATAGCTACGGTAGGCGACGACAAGTTTTGAGACAATTAGTGGTTTAGAAACCGCCAAAATATCATATGTTTCCAAATGAATACTCCTCTATCATGTATGGCCAATTTAATTTTCACTCACTAATGCCACCAAGAAGGATAGAGGAGTGTACAAAATGCATTTCTTTTAGGCTAAATTACAGAAAACCCCCCTGTAATACCCGCTTTTCCACTTTACCCCCCTGTCTTTTAAAAGTCGACAATCTGCCCCCTCGTAATTAGCGAAATGTTTTTAGGGGGCAACGGCGGTAACGGATGTGGTAAATTGACGAAAATGCCCTCCTTGTGCTGACGGTTAACAGAGGAAAATGCTTTTTTTTCTTTTTTTTTTTTGCTATCCTGAAGTTTTTTTTTTCTTTTCTATTCCGAATTTTTTTTTTTTTTTTTTTTTTTTTAAGGATTTTTTCCAAGGGTATTTTGGGTATATGACATTATATTTTCAAAAAAACTGACGGTCAACTAACGGTCAACTGACGGCGGGGAGGTTATTGCACAATTCGCTAATTACGAGGGGGCAGATTGTCGACTTTTAAAAGACAGGAGGGTAAAGTGGAAAAGCGGGATATTACAGGAGGATTTTCTGTAATTTAGCCTTTCTTTTATCTATATATTGTCATATATTACTATATATTAATAGCAAAAGCGCTAGCTAATGATTCTTGAGTTTTCCTTCAACAGGTGTTCATAGAAACAACTGGTACAAGATTATAGTCAGAATATAGAATTGAGCTCATATACTTTTAAAAGTATCAAGTCATTATTCTAACATAGCTAATTAAGCAGATACTTGCACTGCTGCAATATTAGGTAGAACAGCTAAGATGTCATTAATTATTCTAACATGCAATATTTGTTAATAAGCAAACATTGTACTTTTGAGTAACCACAAAGCCTATATCCTAATTGTAATCTTCAAATATTTGAAGAGTATCTTACATATTTGTATCAATAAGATTTCTCAAAAGGGAAAAAAGAAAAGAGATCGAAGAAAAGTTTCCTAACATTTTCCGAGAGAACACAGCTTACATGTCTGGCCCTATTTCTACTTTTGATTTCAATTGTAGTCATCTTTACACTACAATAAAATTAGGCTATAGCGACACTTTTAAGTGTTTCTAAAATTTTAAAAAAGTGTCGCTGATAAAAATACCGACACTTATTGTAAGTGTTGCTATATGTGCCGTCGCTAGGGTGTATAGCGACACATTTTTGTAATGTGTCCCAAAAATATGTCCCTATAACCTAATTTTGGATATAGATGGAATATAGATATGACACTTATACAAAAGTGTACAAACATATATCCCTATAACCTAATTTTGTTGTAGTGTTAGTAGGTATTTATTTTTCAAATAGAAAAGTTTTGAACTTTTGCTGCAACAGGAAGCAAAAAATGAGATTTTACAACAAAAGCAAAAGCTCTAATTATGCTAAAAAAGAAGCCAGTAAGAGAATTTTTATATAAATCTTTCCAAATGCATCTCGTAGACCTCACTTAATCCAAATGCAGCTCGACAGTGATCCGCTTTACTCGGATGGGGTCGCGCCCCCTAAGTGCCGCTCTAGAGTTTAACCTTTTTGCATAATGTCGATGCAGCCCGAATGGGATTACCTACGTAGTTTTAGTCTCCCTCTAGTGTGAGACGGATGCCATGATAGTAGATGAGCGCAGTTTTGATTGGATCCGATGCGGCAGTCAGTGAGATTGGATAGACTTTGAGTGTCCTATGAGAGTAGATTCATTTACTTATCCTGGTTATTTCTTGAGCATTATAGGTAACGGTATAGTAGTGGTATTTTTCTTTCTGGATCTTACTTTTCTGTTGTTATAGCAGTAGATTTTACTTATGCCTTTAGTAAACCTAGTGGGTAGATATGACACCTCAATAGTTCCACATTGGATAGGAATGGAATTGTGATTGGGTATATAAGAGACAATGGACACTGGTAATAATAACTGAACTTAAGCATTTTTGGACTGGTGGTTTAGGCCCAACGAGTTATTATTGTTAGTGGGTCTGGTTGTTATATTTGGTATACGAGCCAATCACCAGTTGGAAGTGTGTGACGAGTCTCGACTGAGCTTGGATCTAAATGGCAGGACTAGCGAGACGAGTCTTACATCGCCTTGTGACCTTAGGCTGTGCGTGTGATTGGGCTGACGAGAACGTCAGACCTAAACGGAGGGAAGTTTGTGACACTCCAATAGTCTGACATCAGATGAGAATGAGATTGTGATTAGGTATTGTGATTGGGTATATAAGAGATAATAGACACTAGTAATAATAACTAGATTTAAGTATTTTGGGCGGATGGTTTAGTCCTAACGAGTTATTATTGTTAGTGGACCAAGTCGTTACATGATATCATAAGACTTAATTTCGGCCATCTGCTGGACAATTTGGCTTAAGAGAAATAATATTATTTTCATAGACAGAAATACGAACCCATCTGAGGTTCTATTGGTATTCTATACTTTCTAGGGTTCTGATCTGAATATTGTCATTAGTTGCCCTCTCTATGCTTTAATTGTGTATTGTTTTCTTCTTTGTTTGTACATTTTTTTTTTTAAACTTCCTTCTCTCTATTATTTTGTCTTACTCTAATTTTTTTCCATATTTTTTCGTTATTTGGATGCTCTAGTTGTCTTATTCATGTTGCTAAGTTTATTTTCTGAATGAATGAATCAGATAGCTCGCCACCTTTCTCTCTCTCCAAAAAAGAAAAACCTTTATAACCGTCGTAACTATTTTCTTTCCGTCTTCTAATAACTATCTACAATGCGAAAAACAACCATAATATCTTTTCTTTCTTATTTATTGAGAAATACATCTTCTTAATGAAAGGTTTGATTATTTGGTTGATCCCTATCTGATTTTACTACTTAAAGTTATTTTCTATATCTTGTGTTTATTGGTTCAAATCACTAGACTTCAATACTCAAGAGGATCTCCCAAAGCGCAAGAAATTAAGCTACTTCGAATAATATATTAATGCTATGGACATACAACCGCAAGAAAAATTAAAATACATCTTTAGACCCACTTGATCTTTCTTTTTTGAATTCTAGTTTGTGCTATACATACGCTGTCACTATAATAAAATTAGATTATAATGACATATTCTTGTGATATTTTTATATAATTGTTCTATCTATATTTCATCTATATTCAAAATTAGATTATAGGGATATATTTTTAGGACACATTATAAAAATATGTTGCTATATATTCTAGCGACGGTACATATAATGACACTAATAATAAATGTCAGTATTTTTGCTAGCGACAATTTTTTCAAATTTTAAAAATACTTAAAAATATTGCTATAATATAATTTTATTGTACTATGTGGACTACGCATATATATATATATATATATATATATATATATATATATATATATATATATATATATATATATATATATATATATATATATTCCTTTCGTTACTTCTTGTCGGTGGACATGCGTTTTCAAGTTGAGAGATAAATATAAACTTGAGAGGATCACTACAATAAAATTAGGTTATATGGACACATGTTTATGACATTTTTGTATAAATATCCTATCTATATTCCATCTATATTCAAAATTAAATTATAGGGACATATTTTTTAAACACATTATAAAAATATGTCGCTATACACCCTAGCGCCGACACATATAGCAATACTAATGATAAATGTCAGTATTTTTGCCAACAATATTTTTTTTAATTTTAAAAATATTTAAAAATATCGCTATATCATAATTTTGTTGCAGTGAATTCTCTTCATTAATTTTAAATCCGTCCCTCATTGATCTAATTAAAGAGCTACAGATACTATGCTCTAAGAAAGGGTATTGCATGCTTTACACCTTCATGGGGTGTACACTTATATTTACCCTTCCAATAATTAATTAATGCTAGGCCCACTTTCACATATAAATTAATGGTTAGGATCTGATTAGTTTTGTAATTAAATTCTATTTGAATTAAATTAAAATTTAAATATGTTGAAAATAAATTAATTTAGATTTAAGTATTAATTAGAATAAGATTTCTAAATATACTAGAATTAGGCAATGCATTAAGCCTTAAAAAGGTTTAGGTGGAGTACGACTCAAGCTTTGATGTGACCGTACTATACAAAGAGAGAAAAAGATGCATATATCTGGTGCACGGGTGTATGTGAGAAGAGTGATCTCTTTATGTTATAGAAGACGAAAGAAAAATGAGAAAGATTCAGAAAGAGAGTTCGGGTTGAAGCTACTCTATTGTAAAAAAGAAGTCGGTATAATTTTTTTCTTGGTTAATGAATCTTATTGCACCCGCATATTTTCTGTTTTGGTTTTCTTCTCTCTGTAGTTGTGTTGGTTCCAGTTCTGTTGAGAAGACTGATTTATGGTAAAAATTTGATTTGACGTTTTCACTGCGAAATCTCAATCCTAGGCGATACCGGAGTGGATTACGATATCGGAATAGATTGCGGATTCACAGAATCTAATATCGGGATGAGTATCAGATTCCCAATAATTAGAATAAAATCTAAATGGTAGAAACTACATCAACAATAAATTCATAAACTATTGCCCCAAAAAGTAAGTCACTTAAGCCCCAAATTCCATTAATTGTTCTTTCAATTGCATGACAAAATAATATAACATTATTGTTTCAATATTTGCTTTTATATTGATATATGCTATATTTATTTATTATTGAAGATGTAAAATTAATTATCTTAAGAAAAATAAGCAAGTAATTAAAAAATGCAAGAATCTAAAATTTTCAAATATTTCTGTATATAAGATAATAATCCAGCCATCTATTTAAAATATGGGTTAATTGCATACGGCTCCCTGCAAACACATCAAATAGCAGATATATCCCTACAAAGTTTAACTTTTCATATTTATCCCTTCAAAAGTCCTAAGTTATTCATATATATCCCTTCGGTTTACTATCGTTAGTTCACTGTTTATTTTTTAACAGATTATATGTAAAATGACAATTTTGCCCTTTCAAAAATATCCCTCCAAAAAATAATGTAGAAATATCTGGAAGGGTAAAAAGATAAATTTACCTCACTAACTAATCAAGATTAAGTATTTAACCTATGGTTAACTAGATTTTTCTAACAGAGATAGACGGTAGGGATATATATGAATAACGTTGGACTTTTAAGGAATAAATATGAAAAATTGAACTTTATAAGGATATATCTGTTATTTGATATGTTTGCAGGGAGCCATATGCAATTAACCTTTAAAATATTGTTGACCAATACCACTAAATCAGCTAACCATCGAATGATCTCAACAAATAAATTTTGCCTTAAATAGATCGTAAAACTCCATGTGCTTATGCACGACTACAAAATGCGTACGCACGACTACAAAATATTTGCTCTTCAATACAGGTTGTTTATCAATAGGGTTTTGGTACTGTTAGTTGAGTACAAGTGGGAGTAAATTTTAGCAATTTGATGGGCAAAAAAATTGTTAAATCACTATAATAAAATTATATTATAAAAAAAAAAAAAAAAGTTAAATTATAGAAAATTTCTATATAATATACCCTTTTTTTACTTTACCCCCTATGTCTTTAAAAAGCCTACATTGTGCTCCCACGTAATTATCGAATTGTGCATTTACCCTTCCGCCGTCACGATTCCGTTAGTGAGCCGTCAATTTCTTAAAAAATATTATTGAATATACCCAAAATACCCTTCAGCGACATCAACAAGGTTTGTTTTTTTGCTGCTGGGGCCCTTCCCGCTCAGCGCCGAGAGCCGCCGCTCCATCGTCGTCGGTAAGTCCGCGCCGCCCAGAGCCCGGGAGCGCGCACTGGGGACGACCCGCGACCATCAGCCCGGGAAAGAGTAGTTGGCCATCAGCACCCCGCACAGCGCGTCGCCCCGCGCCTGGATCGCCACTAACTGCGCCTCCGCTAGCTCCTTCGGGGGCCCCGCGTTCGGGCTCCAGCACAGCACTGTCCCATTGCTACGCAGCCCGCACGTGTGGTTCGTCCCCAGCGCCAGCGAGCTGATCCCCGTAACCGGCGCCTCTTCCAACGGCGGAGCCGTCGCTCCCCAGCAAACCAGCTCGCCACCGCTCGCGGCGACGGCGCACACGTGCGACGTCCCTGCCCCGATTGCCGCGTGCGCCCCGGTAGGCTCCCTCCCCACCACGCCCGCACCGCCGCAGCCGAAGCACCTGATCTCCCCCGACTCGTGCAGAAGCCCGCAGACGAAGTTCCCGCCCACGTGGATCTCCAATATAAGAAAATGACATTTTCGTCAATTTACTTCCTCCGTTAATGCCGTTGCCTCCTAAAGACAATTCGGTAATTACGATGGGGCAAAATATAGGCTTTTAAAAGATAAGGGGGCAAAGTGAAAAAGCGAAATATTACAGAGAGATTTTCTATAATTTAGCCTATAAAAAATATATTTTTATGACACTTTTGTATAAGTGTCCTATATATATTTCATCTATATTTAAAATTAAATTATAGAAATATATTTTTAAGACACATTATAATAATATATCGCTATACATCCTAACGACTGCACATATAGCGACACTAATAATAAGTATCGATATTTTTGATAATATTTAAAACTAACGTCATCACCCTCCATGCATATGACCTCATCACCTGTGATTATTATTCTCAACCACTCAATACTCACCTGGGTGGTTGGGTGTTTCACCCTCTCCTTTGATGAGGAACTTGATTGTTTTTTAAAACCCTAAAATCCTTTGATGGGTTCTCATTTATAGGTGCATTGATTACACAAACAATATTATTGCTTTTAATACTTACAATAAATTAATTATTAATGAAGAGGGGAGCATGCATTATATTGTGGCCGATTAATTAATTAATTAATTAATTAACGGATAACTACTGTAGACTAACAAAAGAGACCAACTTTGTGGTTGGGAAAGATGTAAGGAAAGATAATTAATTGTTAGAAATTAGTACCATTTTTTAGTCCACAATTATTGCACACTAGATTAATTAATTGAATTTAAAAAAAAAAAAAAAAAGAATTAAGTTGCACACTATAATATAATTAGGCTATAGCGACACTTTTAAGTATTTCTAAAATCTAAAAAAAATATCGCTGACAAAAATACCGACACTTATTATAAGTGTTGCTATATATGCCGTCGCTATGGTGTATAGCGATATATTTTTGTAATGTGTCTCAAAAATATGTCCCCATAACCTAATTTTGGATATAGATGGAACATAGATAGGACACTTATACAAAAGTGTCACAAACATGTGTCTCTATAACCTAATTTTGTTGTAGTTGCATCGTACTACAATAAAATTAGATTATAGTGACACATTTTTATGACACTTTTGTCTAAGTATTTTACCTATATTCTATCTATATCTAAAATTAAATTATAGAAACATATTTTATAACACATTACAATTTTGTGTCGCTATACACCCTAACGACTGCACATATAGTGACACTAATAATAAGTGTCGGTATTTTTATCAGCAATATATTTTTTTGCTTTTAAAAATAGTTAAAAATATCGCCATAACATAATTTTGTTATAATATCATCCCTATATTGTTTTGTCTCCACTCTCCCCATGACTCTATCCAATGTAAAGAGTGTTTCATAGCTTGGCTCTCTTGAAATTTTGACCACATCTATCTATTTATTAAAACATCGTCAAATCAAGATCAAAATCAACGCCCTTGATTTAAGTTGAGGAGCTCTATCTTTTTATTAAAAAAAAAAGTAATAATAAATTTAAAATTTTATAAAATTTAATATCAAGAGATTTTACCTACCAGATATTCGTATTTAAGTTAACGGTGTGACTGATTCTGAAGTGTGTTGCTATTGAAAATAAATTTACAGTAGAAAATTAATAGTACAACTCTTGTGGAACTATTTTGATATTTTGGTGAAAGGGAAAGTGAATTTGATCATGCTTCGCACATGGCTGAGGCATCTAAGACATTTAGTGTGGTGATCCGGATCTCTGCAGGATTTCGTTGTGTGACCAGCAGTTTTTGGAGGCCTATGTGGGGCGTCGGCGGTGTTGGTGCACCAATTGGACATTAGTGATGGACTTCGGGCTTAAATTTTACAGAAGATTTTTATTTATAACTCTGATATTTATTAGTCGTAGTTCCTTTTCTTGCAGGTTAGACGCTTTGTCTGTGCGAAATTTTGCATAGGCGGCGGATCTGTTGGCGAGCCGGGTCACAGTTTCGATCCCAGGGCGTGATATTTGGGTGCGTTTGGTAACGGAATAAGACTATTCTAGTTATATCAGGGATAAGTATAAAGTACGAAATTAGTGTAAAAAAATATTTGGAATGATTATAGGAATAAGAGATTTTGTGTTTGGTATGAGAATGAGGAATAAGAGGAATAAAGAGGTTTAGTTGGGTTAAATGACTTTTTTTGCCCTCAAATTTTATTATGTGATAAAAATTGTTAAATTTTAATTTTTTTATTTTAATTAATAGATTAAAGCTCGACAAAAAATAAGATAAAATCAAAATCAAAAGCAAAATCAAAATCAAATTATATTTTATTAAAATAATATTTAATTTTATATTTTATTTACTCTAATTTTATATTTGTTAAATTCTAATTTCTTTATTTTAATTAATAGATTAAAGCTTTACAAAAAAATAAGATAAAATCAAAATTAAAATCAAAATCAAATTTATTAAAAAAATATTTAATTTTATATTTTATTTGCTCTAATTTTGTGGGTAACTAATAATAAATAATATGTTGTGCCTCGGGTAGTGTGCTAGGGGTAGAATAGAAAAGTAAAATATAGTGAATAATTGATGTTGGAACAGTAATTCTTGTTATACCAGAAATACCAAAATAAAATATTCTTGTTATTCCTGATGCATTTGGAAAGATAAGGAGGATATCCTCCTTATCCCCGATTCTAATCCCAACCTTAGGCTCTGTATGGATGCGGCAATAAGTGATCCAATAATAACTTTTCTAGTATAAAGTTTTTCTCGTGTATTTGAAAGGTGAGAATTTAATTTTTACTTTTTAAAATATTTGGCATCCATAATTTGCTAGAATAATATATTTCATCCGTAAAGTGATTTATTTTATTTTATTTTATTTTATTAAAAAATAATTTAAAGATCGAATATGCTATTAAATTCAAGATATTTGATGGTAATCCTCGCATTTGATTGTTCCAACAAGCGTAAAAAAAAAACGAAATCAAAAGACGATCACAAAGCAAATAATTATAAAAGCACAATAAAAATAAAAAATACAAATTTACGTGAAAAAAAAATTTTGAAGAAAAAAAAAAATTACAAGCGAAAGATAAGAGTTTAACTGTCTGAAAGAGAGAATATAAAATTACTTAACGGTTTTCTTTTATCAGAATAGATTAGTATCGTAGGGGCTCTGCTCCCTACACTCTCTGCTTCCCACCATAAATATTTAATTTTTTTTTCTCAAAATATTTTTTAAAATTTATTATCGTACTGTAAAATTATCGACAAATCGAAAATATAAAATAAAGATAATTATCAATTTTAAGGCACATCAAACATTGATCATAATAAAAAATTATCATACAAAATAAAATATTACTAGATAACTTATGCCTATATCTTATTTGCCTTAAAAATATTTCCTGTGATTTTATATCAAATACCAATGCATACATACACAACAAGCATATTCTTTTCTATATTCTTATGATATATAGAAAAGAATAAATTATTTTTGAATAACTTATTTAGCATGAAATTTTTCTGGCATTTGTATTTTGAAAAGTCTTATCATCCATGCATATGCATGATTTAAAAAAAAAAATAACATATTTTATATATAAGATAATTTATCTCATTTTAAATAATTAACTAGAAAGTGGAATACGTTATATCATTTTTGATGCTTAATCATACTTCTTATCTATCAAATATTATAGCTTCTTATGTAAATATTCAGAGTAAGATATTTATGCATTCGAACAAGGCCATATGGTACTTGAATTAAGTGTCACAAATGTATATCTATCTTGGTCTTCGAGAGAGTAATTAGCTAAATCAGCAAGAATAAAGCTCTCTTCTTATACCTACACTACAACAAAATTATACTATAGCGACGCTTTTAAGTGTTTCTAAAATCTAAAAAAAAATATCGCTGACAAAAATACCGACACTTATTGTAAGTGTTGCTATATGTGCCGTCGCTAGGATGTATAGTGACATATTTTTATAATATGTCTCTATAACTTAGGACACTTATACAAAAATGTCATAAATATATATTTCTATAAGCTAATTTCGTTGTAGTGCTATTTTATTGTTGCTCATAAACTTTTTTGAGAGAGAGTTATTGTTGAGCATGCATATGATCTACATGTTGATAATTAAATCAGTGTTTTTCTTGAATTAGGCCATCAAATAAGAAAAGGTTTTAGTGCACTGGCACATCACAAATAATGTGGTTGGCTAACAATATTATTTGGGAACCTGAACATGATCTCAACTATAAGTGTACTACATTAATTAAAGGATCATGCATGAATAGCAAATGATTCTCAAAATTACCAACTAATGCTAGCTAGTACTATTGTTTATATTTATGTATGTCATGTTATTTTTGGTTAATTAATTTCATGGCATTTTATATCCTAGAATTCAAATTTCTATCTAGATGTTGAGACCAATCATCATCATCATCATCATCATCATCTTCATATATATATATATATATATATATATATATATATATATATATAATATATATATATATATATATGGCCCCGCTATTATATTCTTATAAGTAAAAAAAAATTTTACTCATAAATTTTCATCTTTTGGAGGAAGGAATGTGCGGTTAGGATTATAGTAGTTTCTAAAATTTTTATTATTTTTTCAACAACCTAGTAAATCCCAGGGGGATCACAATCATCCTAGTCGCACATTCCTTCATCCAAGGATAAAAATGTTACAAGGATAAAAAAATTATAAGTATAAAAATATTTATACTCATAAGAATATAGTAGCCATACGCTATATATATATATATATATAGTTTAAAAATTGTCTATATGTTGGTATGAAAGGTATGAGTTTTCCAACCAAACTTAGTTATATATTTTTTGGGTGTTCATATATGTCACAATGTTTGACCACTACAATAAAACTATACTATAGCGATACTTTTAAGTATTTTAAAAATCTGAAAAAAGTGTCGCTAGCAAAAATACCGACACTTATAATTAGTGTCGTTAATTATATGTGCCGTCGCTAGGGTGTAAAGTGTCAGTGTCGTTAATTATATGTGCTGTCGCTATGGTATATAGCGACACTTTATTATAATATGTCTCAAAAATATATCCCTATAATCTAATTTTGGATATAAATGAAATATAGATAGGACATTTATACAAAAATATCATAAAAATGTATCACTATAATCTAATTTTATTATAGTGGACTAAGATATATAGCAAGCTAACTTACAAAGTTCATCTATATACAACATGAGATAGTTATAACAACCCGGCCCACTACCAATAATAACTCATTGAGCCCACACCACAGCTCAAAATATTTAAGCGCAGTTATTATTACTAGTATCCATATCTTCTATAAACCCAATAATAATTTCATCAACATCCGATATGGGACTATTGGGAGCGTCCTAGTAGTGTTACCAATCTAATAAAATAGCATGAAGAATATTAGAGTCATTTTGTTATTGGGTGTTCAAAGCCTACAAATGATAGGTGATGCAAAACAAATCCTAGATATCTAGGCATGATAGACCTAGTGTTGATGGTTATGAAAGGTACAGAAACTCAAATTACTTGTCGTATAAATAGCAAGTGACTTATACAAGTAGTGGGCTTACGTTGTGGAGTCACCACAATAAGATTTTAGGAACAAGTATATATAGTGGGTTACACGCAAAGATTTAAGTATTTATCGACACGGACCGTATCTATCGTGTCGTATCGTGTCAACAAAATACCGACGCGATACAGCTCTCGTGCCGATGGCACAGTTCAAAACTTTTTTTTCTTAAAATTATTAAGTAATT
The DNA here is from genome assembly GCA_029168755.2 of Tillandsia fasciculata. Classification (NCBI taxonomy): domain Eukaryota; kingdom Viridiplantae; phylum Streptophyta; class Magnoliopsida; order Poales; family Bromeliaceae; genus Tillandsia; species Tillandsia fasciculata. The sequence continues at coordinate 972,845 of CM054945.1, read as the reverse complement.
TTCTTAATAAAGTTCAAAATATTTGATAAAAAAACATAATAAACAATTAAAAAATTTTATTGCTAAAGAAATTAAATATTTCATGCCATTATGTGTCGGCACGCATGTATTTTTTGTGACCAATATTCATCTGCACGGCTCGGCAGGCACCGTGCAGTACCGTGTCGACAAATTTTCGACACGATTCCGTACCACGGCACTTAAATTCTTAATTATACGTAAATAATGTGTTGAAATGAATTTGTACGTATAGTCATTTTTTTTATATTTATTTATAGATTAAAACAGCTTTAATTTTTTTATTTCATAACAATTTCAAGATTAACAAATTGAGTTGAATGAGTCTAATAAATTAAGTTGGGGTATTGAAATGAATTTGTACATATAGTAATTTTTTGGCTACTTATTTATACGTTAAAATGGGTTCAACTTTCTGTCCTATAATAATAGATTCAAAAGACTAATAAATTGAGTTGTCTGAAAGTGTTGAAATGAATTTGTACATATAGTAATTTTTTAGCTATTTATTTATATATTAAAATAAGTTCAATTTTCTATCTCATAACAATAAGTCCAAAAGACTAATAAGTTGAGTTGGCTGAATCTAATAAGTTAAGTTGGGGTGCGATCCATAATAAATCCAATGGCAATAGGCCATACAAAAACTCAATGTCCAGATAAGTTGAGCCAGATCAAAACCCGTGAGGCATTATGATTGTAACGATCCGATCCACTAGCAATAATAACTCGTTGGATCTAAACCATCGACTCAAAATGATTAATCCCAGTTATTATTATTAGTGTTCATGTCTCTTATATACCCAATCACAATTTTATTTTCATTTTCATCCGATGTGGGACTATTGGGGTGTCACAAACTCCCCCCGTTTAGACATCAGTCCAAACACACACAATCCAAAATTTTCAGACGATATGAGACTTATCTCGCTAGTCTTATCACTTTGTCTTTCAAATTCTGGCTCAGTCGAGATTCGTCACACACTATTAGCTGGTGATTGACTCTAATAACAAATGTAATGACCCAACCCACTAGCAATAATAACTCGTTAGGCCTAAATAATCGGTCCAAAATACTTAAACTCAGTTATTATTATTAATGTCCATATCTTTTATATATCTAATTATAATTTTATTTTTATTTTTATTCGATATAAAACTATTAAGGTGTTATACACACACACACACACACACACACACATATATATATATATATATATATATATATATATATATATATATATATATATATATATATATATATATATATATAATACTTAAACTCAGTTATTATTATTAATGTCCATATCTTTTATATATCTAATTATAATTTTATTTTTATTTTTATTCGATATAAAACTATTAAGGTGTTATACACACACACACACACACACACACACACACACATATATATATATATATATATATATATATATATATATAGAATTAGGCTAGAATACTATCGATAGCACCAAGCCTTTGGTGCTATCAAGTTTTAACCGTTGGATGAAAAAATATGCGGTTGGGATTATAGTGGGCCCTAGGGTTTACTAGGTGGTTATTTGAATAGTAAATATCTTAGGGGACAAACATAATCCCAACCGCATATCTTTTCATCCAACGGCTGAAAACTTGATAGCACCAATTGTTTGGTGCTATCGATAGTATTCTAGCCGAACTCTATATATATATATATATATATATATATATATATATATATATATATATATATATATATTATTCTGATTCAAAATTAATTTAAATCAGCTCAAATTTGATTGAAATATAATTCAAGCCAAATTTAAAAGAGACCCAATTCGCTTTTGTTTGGCTTCTTTGCAACCTAACTCCAATAGAAGATATATGCTTTTCAAAAGTGTCAAAATGTACCCTTCCACACCAACCTGTCCCATTCCAATCTTTTTCCCCACCAATTCTTTTCCCAATCTTTTTTCAATTCCAAATTAGACACCTCCCCTCAAAAGCGGCGACATTTATGGCAAAATGATCCGCGGGCGGATGCGAGCTATTGGATGAACCGGTGACGTCAGATTGGTGCGCGCGACGAACGGCCACGAAAACAAAAAGGATAAAATCTTAATAAAAAAATAACTTGAGTACGATGGACGACAGCCAGATCAAAATAGATGAGAAGATCGGCTGTTGAAATCAAATCTCTCAATCAATGAGTGAATAAAATGGCACGTATAAACAACAATTTAATTATTATTGTTATATATATTCTAAAATAATGCACGCAAAAATGCTAAGGGAGAGAGTGTTTTTAGAAGTCACTTCAGGTGACTGCTCATCATATTCTCACCTTAGATAGTGAAGGTGTGAGATATACACCTCTTTGGGGTGTACATGTAGTATTGCTTTTTTTATATCTTATTAGTATTTTTTTTTTTTCTTTTTTCTCTTTCTTTTCACTACAACAAAATTAGATTATAGAGACATATTTTTACGATATTTTTGTACAAGTGTTCTATCTATATTTTATCTACATCCAAAATTAAATTATAGGGGCACATTTTTAGAACACATTATAATAATGTGTCGCTATACACCCTAGCGACTGCACATATAGCGATACTAATTATAAGTGTCGGTAGTTTTGTTAGCGGCACTTTTTTTCAGATTTTAGAAATATTTAAAAATATCGCTATACTATAATTTTATTATAGTGTTTCTGTCTATTCTTACACTTTTTCAAGACCTTGCTGGTTTGCATTTGTTACTAGTTTATTTTTCTTAACGAACAAAACAATTCGCTATTTTTTTAAAGAAATAAATAAATAAATAAAATCACATCATTCTAATGCATAGGACTAATTATTCGAATTAATTAATTTAATAAAGATAATGATAAATCCACCTGTTTGATAGATTACAGGTAAACTAATTACTAAGAAATAGTTACCTGGACCTGCTGTGCCACGTCATCTGTGACCACCTTTGCTATCCATTTTCAATTTCAATTTTGTGGTACTTTTGCTCCCAGCCTCTTATAAATAATTAATTTTTCAAATAAAAATAAAAAAACTATAACTCACTGAAATAATAAATTCCCTCAGTAGGTCCATGGCTAACTTGGTAGACTAGGTACAAGCAATAAATTCATGAGCCTAATTAAGTACCATTGATTAATTTTATTAAGCCAGGATTAATTAATAGGTCCACTTCACATGAGAATTCACCCATTTGGTTGATCCGAATCAATGGTAATATGTACTATCAAAACACTAATATATATATATATATATATATGTTCGGCTACTATACTCCTGCGTTTGATTCGGGTATAAGCAAAATTTGGTTATTCCGGGGATAGGTATAAGTTCAGGTACAAGCAAGAATTATAGTAATTTTGTGTTTGGTTGAGTATAATGGTTGTATCGGGATAAGAAAAATTGTGTTTGGTAAGTTAAAAATGAATAATAATAATAATAATAGAGAGAATTAAAATTTATAAAATAAAATAAACAAATTTAAAATTTTATAAATTTAAATATCTTATAATTTTAAAAATTTTAATTAAAAAAATAATAATAATAAGCAACTGGTGGAACATTTGTTCCACCTGTGAGGTAGAAGAGTAACCTGGTATGGAGGGAACAGCTATTCCCCCACACTTAAATACTATTTAGGTATAAAAGGGGATAACTCTCTTATCCCCTTATACCGGATGCCAAACGGGCCATACTGAGTAAAATTTTTTTATACTCATAAATTTTCATCTCTTGGATGAAGGAATGTGCGGTTAGGATTACAGTAGTCCCTAGGATTTATACTATTTTTGCAACAACCTAATAAATCCTAGGGGGACCACTATTATCCTAACCGCACATTCCTTCATCCAAGAGTAAAAAAGTTATGAGTATAAAGAGCTTTATACTCTTAAGAGTATAGTAGCCCTACGCTATATATATATATGTATGTATAGTAGAGCTTATATAATTTTAAAAGTATAAGTTTTTGTGAATTTTTTATCATTAAATTTGTATTGAAATTTTTGTTATTGTAAAACCAACTAAAGAAAAAGAAAGAAAAAAATAAAAAATATAAATCTCAATACAAATCTAATTGTAAAAAATTCACAAGTATGGATGGGTAAAAAATTCACAACTAAAGAGTAGTAGGATTTGATTAGATTTGTAGTTGAATTCTGGTTGGATTAAGATTAATATTTAAATTTGTTAGAGATAAGTTTATAAAAATTTAAATATTAATTATAATAAAAATCTATTCGGACTTAGATAGCTTTTGATGTGATCTATAAATATAGCATAGGTGCTATATTTGACGGTGGTATCCACACTTACGATGGTGGTGGGAGTTAGAATTTAACCACACCCATATAGTGATGGTTACACCCATGGTGGTGGTCACATCCATGAAGTGGTGAGAGTTAGGATTTAACGAGATTTAGGATGAGAGCTCGGGTTGAAGCTACTTTATTAATTCTTCTCTTGATTAATGAATCTTTTTTGACCCGCATATTTTATATTTTTATTTTTCTCTTCCTATGGTTGTACTAGTTCCAGTTATGTTAAGAAGACGAGTTTATGGTAAAAATTTGATTTGACGTTTTTGCTGTAGAATACCAACACTATACGATAGCGACGTGTATTACGGTATCGGAGCGGGTTGCGAATTCACAGAACCTGATATTAAAGAAAATTCCAAATTTTTTTAACAAAGAGTAATGGTGAGTTTTTTTTTTTTTTTTTTTTTTTTTTTTTTTTTTTTTTTTTTTTTTGTGAAGGTGTAATAACTGCGAGTTTACTTTCCTTTTGGTACTACCGGTGACCTTTTTCCTTCTTCTTTCGAAACGTTCTTCAGCTAAGGGGCCCGGGATACTTTTGTCGTGCGTTGTTTTGGGCAGGCCGCCGGGGCTCGCGGGTAATTTTTAGAGGATAAAGCCCGCGAAATGAAGACCGGCGGCGCGATCGGATCTGATTTCCGACCCCGGAATCTCCCGGAACAATTTGCTGAAGTTGGCGGTAGCTCGGGTGTTCAGCACGTTTTTTTTTTAAAGGTAAACCAGACCCGGATAAACCAACCTAACGTAATTTAATTTTAATTGGGGGAGACAAAATTTAATTTAATTTATTTTAATTTAAGCGGACTGGTAATTTAATTTAATCTAAACTTTTCTGCTTTGGGTTGGGTTCAGGCTCAAGTACGCCGATTCTGGTTATTAAATAGGAGTGGGGACTTAGGTCGGGAACCCCAATCCCCTCCTTCTTTCCTTACCGTAGCGTACGTACCCCGAGCGGAATCGAGGACGCGCCCCCCCTCAAGCTTTCCCCGTCCGTGGAGAAGGAAGAACACACCGCACGCTCACCGTAGAACCGGACTCCCAAGATCGGACGATCCTCTCTCCCCGAACCACCGTCGACACAACCAAGGTGAGATGAGGTCCCCTTCACTCTCCGTTTCTTTTGGGTTCTTGATATTCTTGATCGAAAGGGAGAGGGACACTGGCGGCGGAATCCCCGGAATCCGTCGCACGTGCGGAAGCCCTCCCCTCCTTCGGCGCCCCCGTGCACCCGCACGGGGCTGGGCGCACGTCCCAGCCCCGCGTGCGGGGTCACCCGCACGGGGCTGGGCGCGCGGCCCAGCCCCGCGTGCGGGGTCACCCGCACGGGGCTGGGCGCGCGTCCCACCCCGCGTGCGGGGTCACCCGCACGGGGCTGGGCGCACGTCCCAGCCCCGCGTGCGGGGTCACCCGCGTGCGGGGTCACCCGCACGGGGCTGGGCGCGCGTCCCAGCCCGCGTGCGGGGTCACCCGCACGAGGCCGGGTGCGGCCTAGCCGCGTGCGGGGTCACCCGCACGGGGCCGGGTGCGGCCTAGCCGCGTGCGGGGACACCCGCACGGGGCCGGGTGCGGCCCAGCCGCGTGCGGGGTCACCCGCACGGGGCCGGGACACGCATCCAGCCCCGCGTACGGGGATGCCCGTACAGGGCTGAACCCGCGCACGGACCCGTGCGCGGGCGGGAATCCGCGAACCGCGACGGACGGATCGCCGGTCTTTCGTCCTTATCCGAGTTAAGCGCCGACTTTCCTCTGCGACAGGTGAGTGTGCGGGTTCGAGCGAGCGTACCGGGACGCGAGGGAGCCGAACGTGATCACCTACTAACGACAGGTGGGTTAAGTATGGTATTTAGCGTCGATCCCCGTTGGCTTTTAATTTAAATAATTCATGTATCGCTCATGCTTCGTGATTATCATCTTATAGTTGTTCATGTATCGCGGTTACTCCATATTAGTGCATAGACATGGTGATTATCGTCTTACTATCGTTCATGTATTGTGGTTGCTCTCTATTATTGTTCATGTATCGCGGTTACTTCATAGTATTGCATAGGCATTGTGATTATCATCTTACTATCGTTCATGTATTATGGTTGCTTTCTATTACTGCATATACCTTGTGGTTATCATCTTACTATCGTTTATATATTGTGGTTACTGTGCTCGAGGCTGCAACACGTGCACCCACGGTTTGGCCACCGTGAGGGGTGCACTTTTCCGGAAAAGAGGTCTATGACCCGTGTATACCCACGAGGTGACGTAGTGGGGCCCCTTATTAGTTGTGGGGTTGAGGCGCCGAGGTGCGAGCGGTGCGACCCGTCGGTTTAGTTGTCCGACGCGGTCGGGTTTGTGCAGGTACGGTATGGGCCGTCGGTTTAGTTGTCCGACGGGGCCCGGTATGGCAGGATATAGGTGCACAGGTTGTGGTTTCCCTCTGGAGAGGGTGGTTGCCCGGTTGCGGTCACGGTTTGCTTTACTGCTCTTTTTTATCCTGCTCTATTTTTACTCGTTGCTGACGCCCCACTTCGTGACAGGGACTGGGCGGAGGGAGAGGTAGACGACGGAGAGGACGGGGCGGGAGCTTCCGGGTTGCCGGGAACCCTGGACAGTACTTCTTTATTTATCTCGCATTTCATTTACTTTGTTGATACGTGTGAGGTTCTCGATACCCTCGTGGGGTCGACGTGGATGTCGGTATTTGATTACTCTTTTATGCATTACATTCCTTTTCATCTATGTGGGCCATTTGAAAAAGAAAAGCAAAACCAAAGAAAAGTTGCGAAAACCGTTTTTAAAATCTAAGTGTCGTGTGGGCACTGATTTCAAAACCTTGGGGATTTATGGATTGCGAAATGAGTTTCCAAACCTTGGGTGTCGTGTGGGCACCGTTTTCAAAACCCTGTGGATTTATGTTGATTTCAAAACTAGTTTTTCAAACCATAAGTGCCGGGTGGGCGCTCTTTCAAATCTGATGATTTATCCTTTCCAAATTGATCGGCCAAACGTTTGAATGGTTAGAATAATGATATATGTTACTGATTGTTGTGATTGAATGGTTGTGTGTGTGACTCGAAACATGTACTAAACGCTACGCCGTGCATATACAGGGGAGACTCTGTCCGTTTACAGAGCGATCCTGTATATGCGGCGGGTCTGGACACGCCCCGGGGAGAAAGGAATTTCAAACAAAAAAAAAAAAAATTTGGACACACTAATCAAACCCTTTTTTTTTACCAAATACTTCCGCTGAATGAAACCTCCGGGGCGTGACAGATTAAGATGGTATCAGAGCCAATACATTCAATCACAACAGTTGATGCCGACATCCGTGGGAATGCCTCACATATCTACAAGTGAATGAAATGGGTAGGGCATAGGGCTGTAGAACGTGAGTGATCGGGGGGGGAAATTGAAGTCTTTTCTCGAGCTAAGTGATTCGCGGTCGTAGTTAAGGTCTGATGTTGACCCTGTTGCGTGTGACAGCTATGGTTCGTACCAGATCGTCGGCGGGTGACGCCGAGGCAGAAGCGACAACATCGACGGCCGCGGAGAACCAGCTCCTGCGGCAGCAATTGCGGGAAATGGCGGGGCAATTGGCCACTCTCACCGATCATGTGCGTCAGATGACGCAGCAGCAGCAGGCCGCGCCAGTGACGGCCGCCCCGGTCCCTCCGCCGGGGCCGACAGCACCCGCCGCGGCACCACCGACAGCACCACCACCAGCGGCGACTACGGGGCCGGCACCAGGGACAACTAGCCGGGTTGTTCTGGAGGAAACAGTGGTCACGCCTACCCCTATCACGGCTGCCGCCGCCACGAGTGGAGGGGGTGTGGTGATGACCGAGCGGGATCGAGTGCGGGCCAACTTGAAGGACTTTAAGAAACACGACCCGCCCACGTTCGAAGGAGATACGACTGATCCGTGGGTCGTTGAGAACTGGGTGGGGTCGATGGAGAAGCTTTTTGAGGATCTACTCATGGAGGATGACGAGCGGGTTCCCCTGGCAGTCCATTGCCTGGAGGGGAATGCCCGTTTATGGTGGAAGACGGTGCGCCCAGATCCTGCTAAGGGCACCGCTTTTCCGTCCTGGGAAACTTTCAAGAAAGAGCTATTCGAGGCCTTCTTCACCAGCAGCGTCAAGAAGAAGTTGGAAGATGATCTGAACCATATCCAGCAGGGAAACCGGACGGTCATGGAGTACCAACGAGAGTTCGTCCGCCTAGCGAACTGCGTCCCGTTCGTCATAAGGGACGAGGCTCATAAGGCGCAACTGTTTGTAGACGGCCTGCGGAGCAATATTTTTGAAGTGGTACAAGCAGCTGACCTGCATACATTCCAGAAAGTGGTCGATAGGGCCACCACGGTGGAGCGGGGCTTTGCCATCACCCGCGCAAGAAGGGAGAACTCGGCGCGACTGGAGGACAGGAAGCGGCAACAGCAGAACCAGGGAGGAGGCTCTTGGAGTGGGGGCGGAGCCCCCAAACGGTGGAAACCGCAGACGGGACCCCGAGGAGCGCCGCCAGGAGGGCCGAGGCCGGGAAATAGGCATTGCGTGATTTGCGGGGGAGGGCATACTGCGGGAGAGTGCCCCCAAAGAGGCGACCACTGTTTCAGATGCGGCAAACGGGGGCACTTCCGCCGCAACTGTCCCTTGGGCGGGGGACCTGCACCCTCGGGAGCTTACACGCCCGCGCCACAGCTCTCAGGGCGGGGGAAAGCTCCTATGGCGTCAACTCCCAGGCCCCCCGCACCACGGCGTGAGGAGGATCGGCAGCCACAACCAGGCGGGAGGGTCTTCTCAATGACCAGCCAAGGGACCAATCCACCGGAGGACGCTCTTGCAGGTACTACTTCCGTTTCGAATTCCCGTGCTAGAACTCTTTTCGATACCGGAGCAACACACTCGTTCATCTCTCGTGACTTCGTTTTTATGCTCGACCTCGAGGAAACCCCCCTTCAAAACTTCTTGACGGTGCAAACGGCGGGGGGGACTTTGGAGGCGGTCAGTTTCGTGGCCGCCTGCTCGATTAAGCTTGGGCGATTAGCTTGTCCATGGGATTTGGTGGTAATCCCCTTGAAGGAGTACGACGCGGTGTTGGGCATGGATTGGCTCACGAGGTACCAGGCGCTCATCGACTGTGACAAGCGACAAGTGCGATTGCAAGAACCGGGTTTTCCTGAACATGTGTATATGGCGGGCAAAAGCATCACCTTCCCAGCGGTCATCTCAGCGGCACGAGCCAGAAGATTGGTAGAGGGCGGATGCGTGGCCTATTTAGCGTCGGTGGATCTGGCCACCCGACCCTCGTCGATACCTGCAGACATCCCGGTGGTGAGGGACTTCCCCGATGTTTTCCCCGCAGAACTGCCCGGAATGCCTCCGGAGCGAGAGGTGGAGTTCCCTATCGAGCTAGTACCAGGCACGCAGCCAATTACGAAGGCGCCCTACCGAATGGCCTTCGCGGAGCTAAAGGAGCTTAAAGCACAACTGGAAGACCTTTTGGATAAAGGGTTCATCAGACCGAGTGTGTCACCCTGGGGCGCACCGGTACTCTTCGTGCGGAAGAAAGACGGGAGCCTGCGTCTCTGCATCGACTACAGAGGAATAAACAAAGTTACGGTGAAGAATAAATACCCCCTACCCAGAATCGACGACCTCTTCGATCAGTTACGGGGAGCGACGGTCTTTTCCAAAATTGACCTACAGTCGGGCTATCATCAACTCCGAGTTCGACATGAAGACATCCCCAAGACCGCCTTCCGGACTCGGTACGGCCACTACGAGTTCACGGTGATGCCTTTCGGGCTTACGAACGCCCCCGCAGTCTTCATGGACATGATGAATAGGATCTTCAGACCCTTCTTGGATCGGTTTGTGGTAGTCTTCATCGACGACATTTTGATCTACTCCACCACCGACGAGGAGCACGAGGACCATCTACGAACAATCCTGCAAACCCTCAGAGAGCAGAAGCTGTTCGCCAAGCTCAAGAAGTGTGAGTTCTGGCTGCGCGAAGTCGGCTTTTTGGGGCATGTGATCTCGGCACAGGGAATCGCCGTGGACCCCAAGAAGGTGGAAGCAGTGGTGGACTGGCAGCCGCCGACGTCGGTGACAGAAGTACGAAGTTTTCTAGGGCTGGCAGGATATTATCGGCGTTTCGTTGAGGGTTTCGCAAAGATCGCTACCCCTTTAAACCGATTGACCAGAAAAGGAGAGAAGTTCATATGGACAGCCAAATGCCAGCAGAGCTTTGAGGAACTCAAGAGAAGGTTAACTAGGGCACCAATACTTGTGCTGCCGACGCCCGGAGAGGATTATGAAGTGTATTGCGACGCGTCACGGATCGGTCTGGGAGGTGTTCTGATGCAACAGGGGAAGGTAATCGCTTACGCGTCCAGGCAGTTAAAGGACTACGAAAAGAACTACCCGGTACACGACTTGGAATTGGCCGCTGTGGTCTTCGTTTTGAAACTGTGGAGGCACTATCTTTTCGGAGTCCACTGCAACGTTTTCTCAGATCATCAAAGTCTGAAATACATCTTTACCCAGAAAGAGTTAAACCTGCGGCAGAGGCGATGGCTCGAATTGTTGAAGGACTACGACTTGACGATTCAATATCATCCCGGAAGGGCAAACGCGGTAGCTGACGCACTGAGCAGGAAAGGGCATCAAGAAGGGGCATCGGAGAGCGCGCTAACGAAGCAGGACCACCTGATCGCGGAGTTCGCGCGAATGCAATTGGAGGTGGTACCGGCAGGCACGGTTATGCAACTCCTAACCTTGGTGGTCAAGCCGACGTTATTCGAAAGGATCCAGGAGGGACAGCAGACCGACCCACACCTACAGCGCATACGAGACAAGATCCTACTGGGCCAAGAGATTGACTTTGCGGTGGAAAGCGACGGCACCTTACGGTTCCGCGGACGGATCTGCGTGCCGAATTCAGCAGAGTTGAAGGAAGAGATCCTTGCTGAGGCACACCGAGCCCCTTATGCGGCACATCCGGGGGGCACGAAGATGTACAGGGACCTCAAACAGACGTTCTGGTGGCCTAAGCTAAAGGAAGACGTGACGCGACACGTGGCCCACTGCCTAGTATGCCAACAGATAAAGGCCGAGCACCAGCGACCAGCAGGGAAGTTACAGCCCTTACCGGTACCAGAGTGGAAATGGGACCAGATCACCATGGATTTTGTCACTGGATTCCCTCGATCACAACAGGGCCACGACGCAGTCTGGGTCGTAGTCGACAGATTAACCAAGTCAGCACACTTCTTGCCGGTTCATACAACTTGGACCCGCGAACGGTTAGCTCAAGTCTACATCAGCGAGATCGTGAGACTACATGGGGTTCCGGCGTCGATCACCTCGGATAGAGACACGCGCTTTGTCTCGAAGTTTTGGCAAAGTCTCCAGCGGGCCATGGGGACCAGATTACATTTCAGCACCGCCTTCCACCCTCAGACGGACGGACAGTCAGAGCGCACGATACAAACCCTAGAAGACCTGCTTCGCGCCTGTGCACTTGACTGGGGGGCCGGTTGGTCACGCTACCTACCCCTCGTGGAATTTGCCTACAACAATAGCTACCAGGCCAGCATTCAGATGGCGCCCTACGAAGCCTTATACGGAAGGCGCTGCCGATCCCCGATTTGTTGGGACGACTTGGGAGAACGGAAGCTCCTGGGACCCGACTTAGTGGAGGAAACCGAAGAGAAAGTGCGCCTTATCAGACAGCGCCTGCTAACCGCCCAAAGTCGACAGAAGAGTTACGCAGATCAGAGGCGCCGTGACTTGGAATTTCAAGCAGGGGAGCACGTGTTTTTGCGGGTCTCACCATCCAGAGGAATCAAGCGTTTCGGGTTAAAGGGCAAACTGAGCCCACGGTTTGTGGGGCCCTTCGAGATCTTAGAGCGCATTGGCCCAGTAGCTTACCGCCTCGCCCTACCACCAAACCTCGACCGAGTCCACGATGTGTTCCACGTATCAATGCTTCGAAAATATCTTCCCGACCCATCACATGTCCTGGACACCTCTGCACTCGAACTTAAGGAGGACCTGAGCTTCGAAGAAACCCCAGTGAGAATTCTGGCGAGGGAAACCAAATCACTGCGAAACCGAGCCATCCCCTACGTGAAGGTACTCTGGAGCAACCATGAGGAGCGGGAGGCAACTTGGGAACTGGAATCAAAAATGCGGGAGTGTTATCCCGACCTCTTCACTCCCACCCAGGTTTGAGTTTCGAGGACGAAACTCGTTTTTAGAGGTGAGTGGTGTAATAACTGCGAGTTTACTTTCCTTTTGGTACTACCGGTGACCTTTTTCCTTCTTCTTTCGAAACGTTCTTCAGCTAAGGGGCCCGGGATACTTTTGTCGTGCGTTGTTTTGGGCAGGCCGTCGGGGCTCGCGGGTAATTTTTAGAGGATAAAGCCCGCGAAATGAAGACCGGCGGCGCGATCGGATCTGATTTCCGACCCCGGAATCTCCCGGAACAATTTGCTGAAGTTGGCGGTAGCTCGGGTGTTCAGCACGTTTTTTTTTAAAGGTAAACCAGACCCGGATAAACCAACCTAACGTAATTTAATTTTAATTGGGGGAGACAAAATTTAATTTAATTTATTTTAATTTAAGCGGACTGGTAATTTAATTTAATCTAAACTTTTCTGCTTTGGGTTGGGTTCAGGCTCAAGTACGCCGATTCTGGTTATTAAATAGGAGTGGGGACTTAGGTCGGGAACCCCAATCCCCTCCTTCTTTCCTTACCGTAGCGTACGTACCCCGAGCGGAATCGAGGACGCGCCCCCCCTCAAGCTTTCCCCGTCCGTGGAGAAGGAAGAACACACCGCACGCTCACCGTAGAACCGGACTCCCAAGATCGGACGATCCTCTCTCCCCGAACCACCGTCGACACAACCAAGGTGAGATGAGGTCCCCTTCACTCTCCGTTTCTTTTGGGTTCTTGATATTCTTGATCGAAAGGGAGAGGGACACTGGCGGCGGAATCCCCGGAATCCGTCGCACGTGCGGAAGCCCTCCCCTCCTTCGGCGCCCCCGTGCACCCGCACGGGGCTGGGCGCACGTCCCAGCCCCGCGTGCGGGGTCACCCGCACGGGGCTGGGCGCGCGTCCCAGCCCCGCGTGCGGGGTCACCCGCACGGGGCTGGGCGCACGTCCCAGCCCGCGTGCGGGGTCACCCGCGTGCGGGGTCACCCGCACGGGGCTGGGCGCGCGTCCCAGCCCGCGTGCGGGGTCACCCGCACGAGGCCGGGTGCGGCCTAGCCGCGTGCGGGGTCACCCGCACGGGGCCGGGTGCGGCCTAGCCGCGTGCGGGACACCCGCACGGGGCCGGGTGCGGCCCAGCCGCGTGCGGGGTCACCCGCACGGGGCCGGGACACGCATCCAGCCCCGCGTACGGGGATGCCCGTACAGGGCTGAACCCGCGCACGGACCCGTGCGCGGGCGGGAATCCGCGAACCGCGACGGACGGATCGCCGGTCTTTCGTCCTTATCCGAGTTAAGCGCCGACTTTCCTCTGCGACAGGTGAGTGTGCGGGTTCGAGCGAGCGTACCGGGACGCGAGGGAGCCGAACGTGATCACCTACTAACGACAGGTGGGTTAAGTATGGTATTTAGCGTCGATCCCCGTTGGCTTTTAATTTAAATAATTCATGTATCGCTCATGCTTCGTGATTATCATCTTATAGTTGTTCATGTATCGCGGTTACTCCATATTAGTGCATAGACATGGTGATTATCGTCTTACTATCGTTCATGTATTGTGGTTGCTCTCTATTATTGTTCATGTATCGCGGTTACTTCATAGTATTGCATAGGCATTGTGATTATCATCTTACTATCGTTCATGTATTATGGTTGCTTTCTATTACTGCATATACCTTGTGGTTATCATCTTACTATCGTTTATATATTGTGGTTACTGTGCTCGAGGCTGCAACACGTGCACCCACGGTTTGGCCACCGTGAGGGGTGCACTTTTCCGGAAAAGAGGTCTATGACCCGTGTATACCCACGAGGTGACGTAGTGGGGCCCCTTATTAGTTGTGGGGTTGAGGCGCCGAGGTGCGAGCGGTGCGACCCGTCGGTTTAGTTGTCCGACGCGGTCGGGTTTGTGCAGGTACGGTATGGGCCGTCGGTTTAGTTGTCCGACGGGGCCCGGTATGGCAGGATATAGGTGCACAGGTTGTGGTTTCCCTCTGGAGAGGGTGGTTGCCCGGTTGCGGTCACGGTTTGCTTTACTGCTCTTTTTTATCCTGCTCTATTTTTACTCGTTGCTGACGCCCCACTTCGTGACAGGGACTGGGCGGAGGGAGAGGTAGACGACGGAGAGGACGGGGCGGGAGCTTCCGGGTTGCCGGGAACCCTGGACAGTACTTCTTTATTTATCTCGCATTTCATTTACTTTGTTGATACGTGTGAGGTTCTCGATACCCTCGTGGGGTCGACGTGGATGTCGGTATTTGATTACTCTTTTATGCATTACATTCCTTTTCATCTATGTGGGCCATTTGAAAAAGAAAAGCAAAACCAAAGAAAAGTTGCGAAAACCGTTTTTAAAATCTAAGTGTCGTGTGGGCACTGATTTCAAAACTTTGGGGATTTATGGATTGCGAAATGAGTTTCCAAACCTTGGGTGTCGTGTGGGCACCGTTTTCAAAACCCTGTGGATTTATGTTGATTTCAAAACTAGTTTTTCAAACCATAAGTGCCGGGTGGGCGCTCTTTCAAATCTGATGATTTATCCTTTCCAAATTGATCGGCCAAACGTTTGAATGGTTAGAATAATGATATATGTTACTGATTGTTGTGATTGAATGGTTGTGTGTGTGACTCGAAACATGTACTAAACGCTACGCCGTGCATATACAGGGGAGACTCTGTCCGTTTACAGAGCGATCCTGTATATGCGGCGGGTCTGGACACGCCCCGGGGAGAAAGGAATTTCAAATAAAAAAAAAAAAAATTTGGACACACTAATCAAACCCTTTTTTTTTTACCAAATACTTCCGCTGAATGAAACCTCCGGGGCGTGACAGAAGGCCAGGAATGAGTTATGACTTATGATGGGTTTACAAAAAAAAAGGGAGAAACTTGTTGTCATTGTAGTTCTATCTGTATGCTGATGGCTTGTAGCATGTCGTATGTACATCGATCTGCTAATTAATAAAATGGCAACATCAACATGTTGTCTTAAATTCTTAATGACAATTTAACAACTGGCTGTGATGGCATTATCTCCAATCCCTAGTCCAAACTCCCATATGATGTAAAGAACATGTGCACACATGAGCCCATCACCAGATTACATATTATTCATGGTCCCCTTTCTCTCCTCATTCTTTTTCTCTAAAATCTCTCTCTCTCTCTCTCTCTCTCTCTCTCTCTCTCTATATATATATATATATATATTGTTGTTGAATATAAAAATATGAATTAGGCTAGAATACTATCGATAGCACCAAGCCATTGGTGCTATCAAGTTTTTAGTCGTTGGATGAAAAAAGATGCGGTTGGGATTATAGTGGGCCCCTAGGGTTTATTAGGTGGTTGGTTGAATAGTAAAAATCTTAGGAAACAACTATAATCCCAACCGCATATCTTTTCATCCAAAGGCTGAAAACTTGATAGCACCAATTGTTTGGTGCTATCGATAGTATTCTAGCCGAACTCATAAAAATATATATATATATATATAGCTTAAATTATTAGAGTTAAAAAATTATTTTATATTATTTAACACGTTATTAAAATCAGATAGTGTTGAGTTTGAATCTCATTCCACTTCTAAACTTATTTAAAATTTTCTCATTTAATTCCTAAGTTAATTAAAAAGTTTCGAATCCAAAAGTAAGAAGGATAATTTAAGCTATTAGAGCTAAACACTACAATAAAATTAGATTATAGAAATACATGTTTGTGACACTTTTGTATAAGTATCCTATTTATATTCTTTTTGAGAGAAAGGCAGCATGCTGCCATTTCATTCATGGCGGAGGTGAACTTAGCAAGTGGGCAACCAGTTCCTGCAATGGAGCAGCCGGATCCGGAAAAAAAAAAAAAAAAAAAAAAAAATCTGGAGGTCCGCAACGGTGGCATTGTAGACAGGTTATGGGCTGCGACCGGTCTCCAGAATGGTGCATCTGGAAATAGAGCGCTTATTACCATTGCGGCCACCTGGTGGATCATCTGGCTGGAAAGAAATAGAAGATTCTTCGACAACAAGACCCGTGGCCTCGGGGCTCTACTTGCGAACATTAGAATTTATCCTATTTATATTCTATCTATATTCAAAATTAGGTTATAGGAATACATTTTTAGGACACATTATAAAAATATATCACTATACACCCTAGCAACGGCACATATAGCAACACTAATAATAAGTGTCGGTATTTTTGCAAGCGATATTTTTTTAAAAATTTTAAAAATATTTAAAAGTGTCGTTATAGCATAATTTTATTATAGTAAAATTAAGGTTCTCTCTCTCTCTCTCTCTCTCTCTCTCTCTCTCTCTCTCTAATGCCTTCAATCTTGTTCTCACTATCTTTATATCTGAACAACTCCAAATACTAGAAAATCCAATCCTCCTCCCACATCTTCTGATAAGATTAATTTGCAGCTTCATCTTTCATTTTCTAATTCCCATTTCCTTGAGATCACTCTTTGAGCCTGAGATTGCCCTACTGCAAACCAAATTATTCTCCAGCACACACAAGCAGCAGTTGCACCTCAAACATTCCCTCCAACAAATTCCCAGTTGTAAACAAATGGACTTGCATCTGGGAACAAGAGATGCAGGTTGCAGCTCCAATACACAAGAACAACACCATGATCAAAACGCAGCCAAGAAACAGTTCTTAATTGCTCTCCTTTCCTCTTCCTCTTCCTCCTCCTACGAACTCGACCTCGAGCACATGTTCGACAAGGTCGTCACGCCGAGCGACGTCGGGAAGCTGAACCGCCTTGTGATCCCTAAGCAGTCTGCTGAGAAGTACTTCCCGCTAAAGCCGTCGGCGGAGGCGGCAGACAAGGGCACGCAGCTAACCTTCGAGGACCCGACGGGGAGGCCGTGGCGGTTCCGCTACTCGTATTGGAAGAGCAGCCGTAGTTACGTCATGACGAGGGGATGGAGCAGCTTCGTCAGGGAGAAGCGTCTCAAAACGGGCGACACCGTCTCCTTCTGGGGCCGCCGCGACAAGTGCCGTCCCTGCCATTGGCCCCCTCACCCTCTTCCTTCTAGTTCAGCATCAATACACCCTACGTCGAACCTCCGAAGCTCGACCTTTCGATCCTTTGGCCCCCTACCGAATGCACGAGTTCGAGTTTGCAGCTGCGGTGACGATACAGGTGTTGTGAAGCAACTCCGGCTCTTTGGGGTGAACATAGAGAGGTTTGAGCCCGCGAAATGCGAAGAAGCCCCAGAGGTTGGAATCAATAATGTCGAGGCCTCCTTGGCCTTTGCTTCCGCGGAGAATTGGGTCTCTTGATTAGTCTACTTTAGTATTTCACTACAACAAAATTATGTTATAGCGATATTTTTAAATATTTTTAAAATCTAAAAAAAATATCGTTGGCAAAAATATCGACACTTATTGTTAGTGTTGCTATATGTGCCGTCGCTAGGATGTATAGCGACATATTTTTGTAATGTGCCCCAAAAATGTGTCCCTATAATTTAATTTTGAATATAGATGGAATATAAATAGGACATTTATACAAAAAATGTCACAAGCATGTATCTCTATAACCTAATTTTGTTGTAATGTTTTTAAAGAATATATACAAATGCTTTTCGTTCATGGATCGACGACTCAAAATAAGGAGGAGGAGGAGAGAAAGAAGAAGTTGAATACAGAAGAGGATTACATATATTAATTACTCAAACTAAACAAGAATTATTTCCTTGTTTCTTTTTTTTTTTTCCTATCATATATAGTACACAAATTAAAGTTGAGCAGTTGGATTGAAGAAGAAAATAACAATGTGTTAAGTGGGTGTACAATCTTTTACAGGATGGGAGAGTTAAGATGTCAAAATTTTCATTTGAGTGGCTCTGAAACGCGGGATTCTAACGGAACAATCTTATTAAGAGAGGGTGGAGTGGTGAGGAGAGCCGAGCGCCAACGCGCGAAAGCCGTTGCGCCTTAGCTTACTAACGCTTTCCGTTTTCTTGCAACCAAAGCCTTCAAACTAGAGTTTTGGGCAATCAAAATAAGGCCATGTTTAGGGTCTTTTCCAGTTTCCAGTTGCAGTTGACAAAAGAGCGGGCAGTGGGGAGTATAGAATCCAAAGAATTCGTTAAAGGGGATTCGCTCAAAGCAAAGAAGCTACGGATAAGCATGATACTTTTTGGTAGTACCGGTGAACCAGATGGCCGCGGCGAGGGAATCTGGGACGGCGGATTAAAAAGCGGGAGAGCATAATAGAAAGCATAAGATGGCGAGCCAAAGTGTGTTTTTTGCGAAGAGGTGTCGGCGATCGCTGATCACCACTTGGTAGAATGTGAAGGGGCGAAGGCACTACTTGGTGCCCAGCTGTTGGACAAACAGTTTATTAGACAATGCAGTTCAGTGAGCTTATTGTGGGAACATTTGGGTAATATAGGGGGTAGTAGAGGGAGAAGGGAGAGCGTTATAGTAATAGCTTCTTGGTGAACGATTTGGTTGGAAAGAAATAGGAGAATCTTCGATAACAAGAGAGCCAACTTGAGACAACTGTAGGAGACGGCGTGGTCGTTGCGCTTTTCTTGGGAAGCCCGGTGCACATAACTTCGATAACAAGGTTGTTTGAATGAAACGGTAGCAAGCCATCTTTTATCAAAAAAAGAAAAAAAAAAAAAAAAAAAACGACGTGTTTGAACCACTGAATGTGTACTTTTGCTCCGTTTAATCTTAACTTTGTTTATTTAATTTGTTTATATAATTAGTCATGTGTATTCTAAAGGCTTGCTCATAATGCTCTAGGGATTTCTCTTTGTTGGCTTTCAAGTAAAAAATCTATTATCTAGTTAGATCTTGGGTTCCATTTTATGATATGTACATCTTGGTTTAATCTATCATTCCTTTTTGTGCAGATCAACATTCAGCATAGTTGAAATGAGAATAAGTAAATCAAGAGCTAGGCCAAAGTAAAGGTACAATATATATCTTTCCCCCTTAATTTGTATTTGTAATTTGTGTTTGAATCTTTTTCTCACTAATGCTAGCTTTTCCAAATTCTTTGAGTATCTATTGATGATTGATGACTTAAGGGAAGTTCTATTAGAGATCTCATCACATTTTTTCCTTAGGACAAGTTCATTATCATTCAACACTGGAGTGTATATATATATATATATATATATATATATATATATAATTAGACTGGAATACTATCGATAATATCAAGTCATTGGTGCTATCAAGTTTTTAGCATTTTGATTAAAGGATGTGTGGTTAAGATAATAGTGGTCTTCTAGAGTTTACTAGGTGGTTGATTGAATAGTAAAAATCTTAGGGGACCACTATAATACCAACCGCATATCTTTTCATCCAACGACTTAAAACTTGATAGCACCAACTGCTTGGTGCTATCGATAGTATTCTAGCCGGACTATATATATATATATATATATATATATATATATATATATGCATTTACTTCAAGAGACTGTTAACTACATCTGCTCCTGTACATGCTATACTTTATCACATGCCAAGAGGCTTTTGAGATAACCAAACTTTGAAGCTGCCCCCAAAGCATTGTCCTTTAAGGGATCAACAATTAATACCATAAGATCAACTGTCTCTAGTGCAAGTGGCAAAGGGCTCGGTGGTTGATATTCAAGATTCGAGTTTGAAGACTAAGTTGCTTCATATTTTTAGCTAAATTTATTTCAATAATAAATAAAGCGAATAGCATGCTACAAACTGGAAAGCTCAAAGGAAAGTGAAAAGTACGAAGAAGATACGGTTGAATATAAATATTAAAAATATTACTTCACTACAACAAAATTATAATATAGTGACATTTTTTATTATTTCTAAAATCTGAAAAAAAAGTGTCGCTAGCAAAAATACCGACACTTATAATTAGTGTCGTTATATATGCAGTCGCTAGGGTGTATAGCGACACATTATTGTAATGTGTCCCAAAAATATATTCCTATAATCTAATTTTAGATATAGATGAAATATAAATAGGACACTTATATAAAAGTGTCACAAAAATATGTCCTTATAACCTAATTTTGTTGTAGTGTTTCCTTATAACTTAAGTTTTTAAAGAATAACGGTTATTTCATAATATTTAACATAGTATCAGAACAGGATGTCACTGTTCTCTCATAACTTAAGTTTTGAAGAATAACGATTGTTTCATAATATTTAATATTGTATCAGAATAGAAAATTCTGAGTTCAAGTTCTGTCAGACTCTTAGTATAATTAATTTTCTCTCATTTAATTCAAATCCACGTTTTGGATATACCAAAAAATATTGAGCCCATAGATAAAAAAAATATTGAATATAAATATTAAAAATAAAAATTAATATTTTAATATTTTAAAAAATAACAATTATTTCACAATATTTAACATAAACAATGTCGCATTCTTCTAGATCAACAAAGAAAAAATGTCGACCACAATTCACATTGATTTGTACTTCATAAGCACATAAACCAATATCTATGTGATATTGGGGGACCTCTTATTGGACCACAAATACAAAAGTTTTATGAACATACACACTTTGTTACTACTACCATAATTTGGTTCTTGGACTAGGATGGTTTAGTTTATAATATCCTCAATTGCTACACACTTTTGTGGTTTCTAATTTCCTGTAAATTATATGCATCAATATTTAGTAAATTTTCTCCATAAATGGAGCTTAGGGGTGTATTAATAGTTGCTATATATTTTTACTTATTGTACGTAGGAGTGGCAATCCAGTTCGCTGTTCGCGAGCCAGCTCGTATTCGGCTCGAAATGAGCTCGAGATCGAATCGCTCGTTTAGTAAACGAGCCGAACACAAGCCGAATTTTTCAGCTCGTTTAATAAACGAGCCGAACACGAGCTGGGGTTAGCTCGTTCGTGTTTGGCTCGATAACAGCTCGAATATATATATATATATATATATATATATATATATATATATATATATATATATATATATATATATATATATATATATATATATATATATATATATACTATTTAGATTTTAAGTCATTAATTTTTTATGAATTTTAATTATTAGATTAAAATTTTAAAAATTTAATTTTTTTTTTAACTTTATACCTAATAGTAGGAATGAAAATCAAACTTATTGTTAGCGAGCCAGCTCGTGTTCGGCTCGTTAATAATCGAGCCGAACACAAGCAGAGTTAAAACCTAATAGTAGGAATGAAAATCAAACTTGTTGTTCGCGAGTCAGCTCGTGTTCGGCTCGCACGAACCGAATTCCAGCTCGTGTTCGGCTCGTTTATTAAACGAGCCGAACACGAGCCAACCCCAGCTCGCTCGTGTTCGGCTCGTTGACATCCCTAATTGTACGTAGCCAAATCTAGCAGTCGATGGCACATAGTAGCTTCTTATTTTAACAATTGTATTATAGAAACACTTTAAATCAGTTGCTAAAAATGCTAAAATGCTTTTTAAGCAGCAAAAGGTTATAACTTTGGGAGTTCAAAAGAAAGAGTGGAACTGGAATTTAAAAGAGGATATATGTAAATGATGCAGCTTCATATAGTGGAACAGAAACACAATGAATTAATTAATGTTGGATACTCTTTCCACTCAAATACGAAGAAGTACATGATTAGGGTCAAACCATTGCTGTAGCTTCTAAAATGTTGAATAATTTTCTATATGTTTACAAAAAAATTCTAAATTATAAATATACCGCGAAGCTCCAATATTTGTCATGTTTGTACTACTGCATCTATTATCATTATTTATCCCTTAGGAGGCGTTTGGATCGGGTTATCTTGGCAGGATTACGGATAATCCTGCCAGGATTACTGTGTTTGGGGAATCATGCAGGATTAATCCCAAAACATTATTGGGGGGTGTATGTTGCATTACTGGAAGCGGTAATATTGTAGTTAATGTAAAATGACAAGTTTACCCTCGAGTACGCCCAAACCCTAAACAGAAGATCATTCAGATCATTCCATCTCCCGATCGCCACCGATCGCCACCCCCTCTCTCTCCGGACTGCCGTACGGACCTTCCTCTCTCGAAGATCATTCCATCTCCTCTTCTTCCTATCGCCACCCCCTCTCTCTTCAGACTGCCGTACGGATCTTCCTCTCTCGCCCAAGCAAGCCGCGGCCGCCCCCTCCTCCCTCTCTCGCCGAGCAAGCCGCGGCCGCCCCTCTCTCCCTCAAGCGCCCTCAAACCGTACGACCCCTCTCGCCCTCTCGCCCTCACGCTATACGCCTCCCCTCTCGCTCACGGCCCCCTCTCTCTCGCCCAAGCAAGCCGCGGCCGCCCCTCTCTCCCTCTCTCGCCCGAGCAAGCCGCGGCCGCCCCTCTCTCCCTCAAGCGCCCTCAAACCGTACGGCCCCCCTCGCCCTTTCGCCCTCACGCTATACGCCTCCCTCTCGCTCACGGCCCCCTCTCTCTCTCGCGTGCGCACGCTCGGGCAAGAATCTAGTTCATCCTCCCATGTAATCATTATGATCTTATTCCCTCTATTTATCATTTCTTCTACATGTCACTTGATTAGTATTGTTGTTTTAGGAACTAGAGTATTTCAAGATAGAAATTATCGATTATTAGTATTACTAAATTTCAAATAAAAATTATATTGCACTAAAGTTTTTGTTAGATGTGTCTCAAAATTTTATTTTCGTTTTCAATTTTATACTCCCGATTGTTGTTTGTTTACTTTGTATGATTATTATTTTTGTTTCTATTGTTCGCTCATCATAAAGTTCCTATTTCAAGGTGCTTGCACATGGAATTGCAGTAGATCATCCTACTAATGTTTTTTTTGTTCTTGTCTAATGGTAATATTATAACACCCCAATAATTCTATATCGAATGAAAAAAAATTTCTGATTAAAAATATAAAAATATTTAAATATTCACTACAACAAAATTAGATTATAAAGACATATTTTTGTGACACTTTTGGCAAGTGTTCTATCTATATTCCATCTATATCTAAAGTTAGATTATATGAACATATTTTTGGAACACGCTACAATAATGTGTCGCTATACACCCTAACGACTGCATATATAGCGACACTAATAATAAATATCGGTATTTTGATCAGTGACACTTTTTTAAGCTTTTAGAACGCTTAAAAATATCATTATAGCATAATTTTATTTTAGTGATTTTGGACTTGTAATTTAGGTTCAACAAATTTTTATTACTAGCAGGTCGGATGAAAATTTAGATGTCTCAATCATATTATCGGCGAGAAAAATGGTCGGTTATCTCTAATGAGATTTTGTTTTTCTCTAATTGAGTATATTGTGCTTTTAAAAATATATAAGCTCTACTCTAAAAATAGTACTTACGTATAAACTTCAAATGTGTCGAACAAATCGAAAGAGCTGCAGCTCCAAAATATACAGAACAGATCCAAAATATGATCCATTTTGGAACAACTACTCAAATCTTTCAAGTAAGTTTCTGTATATACTCAATTACTGCGAAAAAAGAAAAAAAGGAATTACTTTAGTTTCTGCTGGTATCTGAACTTATACCTATTCCTGAAATAACCGATTTTCATTTATACTCGAACCAAACGCAGCCTTAGGAGTTTCAGCTCCAAAATATACAGAATAGATCCAAAATATGATCCATTTTGGAACAACTAAAATCTTTCAAATAAGTTTCTGTATATACTCAATTACTGCGAAAAAAGGAAAAAAGGAATTACTTTAGTTCCTGCTGGTATCTGAACTTATACCTATTCCTGAAATAACTAGTTTTCATTTATATCCGAACCAAACGCAACCTTAGGAGTTTCAGCTCCAAAATATACAGAACAGATCCAAAATATGATCCATTTTGGAACAACTACTCAAATCTTTCAAATAAGTTTCTGTATATACTCAATTACGGCGATTTTCGGAAGCAGGAACAGCCACTTATAGGCAGTGCCATAGCACACTCAATTACCACCAAAATGTTCATGTGCACAATTCTTTCCACAAGCCGAGAGTACAATACCAATACAATTTTTCTTATTCCCAGTACAACTCTTATACTCAACTAAATATATAATTGCTTTAGTTCCTGCTGGTATCTGAACTTACACCTATTCCTGAAATAACCAGTTTTCATTTATATCCGAACCAAACGCAGCCTTAGGAGTTTCAGCTCCAAAATATACAGAATAGATCCAAAATATGATCCATTTTGGAACAACTACTCAAATCTTTCAAGTAAGTTTCTGTATATACTCAATTACTGCGATTTTCGGAAGCAGGAACAGCCACTTATAGGCAGTGCCATAGCACTCTCAATTACCACCAAAATGTTCATGTGCACAATTCAAAACAAGCCAAGAGTATAACACCAACACATACGAAACCGTGGTTTCTATTTATAGACACTCACCAAGTAACCATGTCCTTATTCACAAAGTTTCATCACAAGAAAAAACGGAGGTTCAAAAAAAAAAACCTTGTCATTTAAATGCATTCCTCCTCCATCACATGCTCCCAGTCTTCATTCGAATGCGACTCTCTCACTCAAAATGTGCGGCTTTGATTGTCTCTAAAGCCCAAATCTTCACTTCCTGCAGAGAGATTGTAGGAAATGAATTCAGAAGAATATGCTCATCTTTGTCGGAAGAATTCTCTTTTGATGATCTGACCTTCAAAATGTTGGACGCAGTTGCAACACACAATTCAAGATAATCAGTCCCACCTCTACTCCTGCCTGCATTTGCTCTAGCCAGTTGCGGAGCCGTCTGTTCAAACCCTAATTATTATACAAAATTGCCTGATGGAAAAGAGAATATTTCCGTACAAGTAATATCAGACTGAAGGAAGGAATTAGAACGCGTACCGCGAACATAAACTAAAATCCGGTGTGGTTCTTACTGGCCTCCATTTCAAACTCCATGCGAGCATTTTGAAGTTCATATTTCAATTGGCACATTGCAATCTCTGCATTGATCCATAAATTCTTGTATAAAAGTACATGCGGATGTCGTTCCTCCTCTACAAAAGTTATCTTTCGAAGACCCTCAAAGGCCTGCAAAGACGGCTAAAACATACAAATATTATACAGCTAATGGAGAGGAAGGTGTCCTCCGATGACGTTCTAGCTCGAAAAGAAAACAGAAAGTTATACCTGATTTAAAACATAATCTTTTTGAGAATTACTTAAGTTATACACTCTGCCGACTTCAGAAGAATTATCACTCATTCGACCCTTGGTACCATGGATATCAAGGATGTTGCTTCTGTTGTCAATATCAAGCTTTCGACCGGTGTTCTGAGTCCGAGGAGCCTTGAGTTCGGAATGATTAGAAATATCCTCAACAAAACCCTGAGGAGAAACCTCCGGTAATAAATAACATTATGGGTTTGATGAAGCAGACATAAGCAAGCATCCCTAGAAGGGGAACAAAAAAAATGAATCTTGAATTTTAAAATTTGTTTTGAAATATGTTTCACGACAGAAAAATTCTCAAGCTTGCCTGATTATCTTCGACGAGAAACTGAAGTATTTATGTGCAAGCAAAGAGGCAAGTCAATCTAAAATACAGTTTGTGAGAATATTCAAAAAATATTGCTGAGAAAGTAGTCTAGTAGCTTCTGTAGTTTTTCCAAGCAGAACACTTCTCTGCATTTTCAAATTGCCTCATCAAATGCAGCTTCATAACACGGCAGTGTAAATAAACCGAGCCTGATCAAGCGCACAACTGTTCAAGCTCTCCGCTCAAAATCAATTTCGAGCCCAACAACAATTTATCATCAGTAATAGAAAAAAGCAAAGCCTCAAGCTGAATCAAACAAGTAGAATTGATCATATACATATAATCAAGCCCCAAATCCATTACTAATCATAGCATCATTTGCCAAAACCAAGGAGTAATATGCAGAGACTAATATAAATTCACTTGTTTTTTTAATATACATTCCAAAAGCAGGTAGAAATGTTACAATAACAATGCCCTATGCAGATAGAAAGAGTAACCCATAGACATTAGTAGGAGGCAGGCAAGTAGCGCCAGCCAAGGTACAAATTATTAAAGATTTGTTAAAGAGAGAACCACGTATAAAATCTACTTGTGTTGGTTATAAAAGAAGCGACCACTTTATTCGATAAAGCAAGTTGTTTTAAGATAGAGAATACCATCTAGCAGCGCATATTAGAATAGAGTAAGGATTAAAGGGTGCGTACTCTTACAAATTCAGCAACACCTGAATTAAAAGTCAAGATTAACTCCAAAATCCAAATATTTGTGTACCTTTCTATTTTTGTCCAAAAGTGTCTCAAGATTCAATTATTAAATGGAGGAGGTTGCGGTCTTGTTCTGCCATTTCATTGTTACAATCACCAATGGTTTCCAAAAGCATAGCAGATTGACTATGCATTGTCTCAACCATGGCGTGTATGTTTTTCTCTGATGACGAACGTCGACCTGATATATCTATAAGCCAAAGTTTAGAAGATTTTCCAGAGGGGAAAACAAAACACTTTAAAAGAAAAGTCCTAAATGTCAATATTTAACAAGAGATTAGATCAGATATATTTCTCAAGTTGGAAAGGAGAGACCTTTCTCAGGATAAGACTTTTCATTCGCTGATACAAAATGTCGAGTGCAACAACACTTAATTCTGCACCAGATTGTGCTACTCCATTATCTTTTACATCCGCAAACCCTTTTCTGATCTTCAGTTGTTCTTTTAGTATAAACATTCGCACACTGAATCCCCTTTCCATGAGACTCTTCCGCACATTCTGGCGTTGTTTTACTGGAATTTGCAGATTTCTTCTGTACGTTTGAGGAAACAGCAAAAGAGGACTCCATTGGAGAGGCAGAGAACTTTTTCTCACTATCCTTAGAAATCAAGCTTCCATTCTGTTCTGCAGGAGATTCAGAATACTCTGCGCTTCTAAAAACATCCAGTTGTTCTGGATTAAAATTATTAACATTTTCTGGCTGCTTAATTGCAAAATTAGTTGAAGTTACACCAGCTTCGTATGCTGATAATTTAGAAGCTAAAGTTCCCCTCCAACACGGTGAGTCCAGTTCCGAAGAATTCTGCATGGAATCCTCAGATTTTAATGCGGGACCAATTGCAAAGGTCAAGGCATTAGGAATATCATGTTTTATCGTCAAAACAGGCCCATTTGCACAGTCTATCAAATTCCTAGGAGCTAATTTATTGCCTGAAGATGATCCATTCTCAAAGGTACTATTTTCAGCTGTGACGTTCTCACTTCGGGCCACATTTCCCTCATTAAATGATGGTCCCTTATAGTTTGCTGTGCCTTATCTTCTATACTATTGACAGTTGAATCCCCAATATTTACCACTCTACGACCCTAGGAGCTAATTGTATATGTAAGCAGCTGCGTAGGGGTAGAATATGTGGCAGATGGATAATAGTAATAATCTTCCAATAATTTGTTGAGGGTAACCTAGCTAAGAACTTTCTTCGAACAATGTACATGGAGTGAACTCTGGCAGCCCAGAAGTGTCATAAGGACGTTCTCACTTTGTCCATAAGTTGCCGAGATGTCATTATCTAACCATTCAGGGCCTCGATTGAGAATTTGGTCTCGTTGTTACATGATATCCCCACATGGAGCTCCTGATCCAGAGAAAACATTTCTTGTCATGGAATCAACATATTTGTCATGCCTGGTACCACAAGAATCACTCCAATAGCCATTGCACCTATAAGTAGAAGGAATAAAGCCCCAGTCTTTTCTGTGAACCAGTTTGGTAATTAGCACTTTGGCAGACTACTATAATAGCACAATCTTCATTACGAGCCGAAAAAATGTGTCCTTCACCATTGCAATAAGGAAAAAAAAAAAAAAAAGGAGCTGAGCAATTGACGTATGTGGAGACTGAAGACTCGATGATCAAAAATAGCGGCAACTTTAACTTCTTTTGACCGACT
>CM054945.1:900589-944290 GCA_029168755.2 Tillandsia fasciculata | reverse complement strand
CCACATCTTCTGATAAGATTAATTTGCAGCTTCCATCTTTCATTTTTCTATTCCCATTTCCTTGAGATCACTCTTTGAGCCTGAGATTGCCCTACTGCAAACCAAATTATTCTCCAGCAGCAGTTGCACCTCACAACATTCCCTCCAACAAATTCCCAGTTGTAAACAATGGACTTGCATCTGGGAACAAGAGATGCAGGTTGCAGCTCCAATACACAAGAACAACACCATAATCAAAACGAGCCAAGAAACAGTTCTTAATTGCTCTCCTTTCCTCTTCCTCCTCCTACGAACTCGACCTCGCGCACATGTTCGACAAGGTCGTCACGCCGAGCGACGTCGGGAAGCTGAACCGCCTTGTGATCCCTAAGCAGTCTGCTGAGAAGTACTTCCCGCTAAAGCCGTCGGCGGCGGCGGCAGACAAGGGCACGCAGCTAACCTTCGAGGACCCGACGGGGATGCCGTTGCGGTTCCGCTACTCGTATTGGAAGAGCAGCCGTAGTTACGTCATGACGAGGGGATGGAGCAGCTTCGTCAGGGAGAAGCGTCTCAAAAAAACGGGCGACAACCGTCTCCTTTCTGGGCCGCCGCGGCAAGTGCCGTCCCCTGCCATCGGCCCCCTCACCCTCTTCCTTCTAGTTCAGCATCAATACACCCGTACGTCGAACCTCGAAGCTCGACCTTTCGATCCTTTGGCCCCCACCGAATGCACGATTCGAGTTTGCAGCTGCGGTGACGATACAGGTGTTGTGGAAGCAACTCCGGCTCTTTGGGGTGAACATAGAGAGGTTTGAGCCCCGAAATGCGAAGAAGCCCCAGAGGTTGGAGTCCAATAATGTCGAGGACTCCTTGGCCTTTGCTTCCGCCGAGAATTGGGTCTCTTGATTAGTCTACTTTGGCATTTCACTATAATAAAATTATGCTATAGCGACACTTTTAAGTGTTTTTAAAATCTAAAAAAAAATATCGCTGGCAAAAATATCGACACTTATTGTTAGTGTTGTTATATGTGCCGTCGCTAGGATGTATAGCGACATATTTTTGTAATGTGTCCCAAAAATGTGTCCCTATAATCTAATTTTGAATATTGATAGAATATAGATATGACACTTATACAAAAGTGTTACAAGTATGTGTCTCTATAACCTAATTTTGTTGTAGTGTTTTTAGAGAATATATACAAATGCTTTTCGTTCATGGATCGACGACTCAAAATAAGGAGGAGGAGGAGGAGAGAAAGAAGAAGTTGAATACAGAAGAGATTACATATATTAATTACTCAAACTAAACAAGAATTATTTCCTTGTTTCTTTTTTTTTTTCCTATCATATATAGTACACAAATTAAAGTTGCGCAGTTGGATTGAAGAAGAAAATAACAATGTGTTAAGTGGGTGTACAATCTTTTACAGGATGGGAGAGTTAAGATGTCAAAATTTTCATTTGGGTGGCTCTGAAACACAGGATTCTAACAGGACAACCTTATTAAGAGAGGGTGGAGTGGTGAGTAGAAGTGTGTTTTTTGCGAAGAGGTGTATGAGATCACCTCTTGGTAGAATGTGAAGGGGCGAAGGCACTACTTGGTGCCCAGCTGTTGGACAAACAGTTTATTAGACAATGCAGTTCAGTGAGCTTATTGTGGGAACACTTAGGTAATATAGGGAGTAATAGAGGGAGAAGGGAGAGCGCTCTAGTAATAGCTTCTTGGTGGACGATTTGGTTGGAGAGAAATAGAGAATCTTCGATAACAAGAGAGCCAACTTGAGACAACCGCAGGAGACGGCGGGTCGTTGCGCTTTCTTGGGAAGCCCGGTGCACATAGCTTAGGGCTGTGTTTTTTTTTTTTTTTTTTTTTTTTTTTTTTTTTTTTTTTTTTTTGAGGCCCGGTTGTCTCACTCGTTTACTTAGTTCAAGATTATTTGAATGAAGCGATAGTAAACTATCTTTTATCGAAAAAAGAAAAAAAAAAAAAACAATGTGTTTGAACATAGTTAATTAATTCGGATTCAGCAAAAATTCGATACGGATATAATACGGATAAAATTCGTATCATAATTTTAAAATTCGTTAAAAAATTCGGCTAAAAATCGGGCTCATCAATTATTCGGATACGTGATTTATACGGAAATAATACGTTCACTAATTAAAAATTCAGGATAAAAAATTCGGCTATTAAATTTAAAAAAAATTAAAAAATTTATACTATTAGTATAAACAATTATACTTTTTTAAAATAATTTAATCAATTTATTTTAGAAATAAAAAAAATATTCATTTAGAACAAAAAAAAAAAAAAATTAATTATTTCCGACAAATAATTTTAATTCGGATTCTCAATAATTCGCGAATAATTCGTGAATAATTCGCGAATAATTCGCGAATAATTCGCGACTTAACTAACTATGCTTGAAAAAGAAGAAATTTTTTACCCAAAAATTCGTAATTCGTGAATAATTCGCGAATAATATTTTTTGATTCAAAAATTCATGAATTATTCCGAATTTTTGGAAAAAGTCATAAACGGCACGTTTAATTCGGATTCTTAATAATTCGTGAATAATTCGCGAATTAACTAACTATGGTTTGAACCACTGATTGTGTACTTTTGCTCCGTTTAATCTTAACTTTGTTTATTTGATTTGTTTATATAATTAGTCATGAGTATTCTAAATGCTTGCTGATAATGCTCTAGGGATTTCTCTTTGTTGGCTTTCAAGTAAAAAATCTATTATCTAGTTAGATCTTGGGTTCCATTTTATATATGATGTGTACATCTTGGTTTAATCTATCATTCCTTTTTGTGCAGATCAACATTCAGCATAGTTGAAATGAGAATAATAAGTAAATCAAGAGGCCAAAGTAAAGGTACAATATCTTTCCCCCTTAATTTGTATTTGTAATTTGTGTTTGAATCTTTTTCTCACTAATGCTAGCTTTTCCAAATTCTTTGAGTATCTATTGATGATTGATGACTTAAGGGAAGTTCTATTAGAGATCTCATCACATTTTTTCCTTAGGGCAAGTTCATTATCATTCAACACTGGAGTATATATATATATATATATATATATTACAGAAAACCTTTCTATAATATACCGCTTTTTCACTTTACATTCTGTCTTTAAAAAACTTACATTTTGCCCCCTCATAATTATGGAATTGTGTATTTACACCCCCGCCGTCAGCATTCCGTTAGTGAGCCGTCAATTTTTTAGGTAATATACCGAAAACACCCTTCAACCTCTTCTTCTCCCGATCGCTCCGAGGCCGAGCTTCGTCGCTCCGTGAGGGATCCCGCCGCCGCCGTTGTCGGAGCCCTCGTCGATCGTCCCGGCAGTCTCCGCCCGGCCCTCCCCGCAACGGCGCTCCAGGTCAGACGCGGCCCGAGGCTGGTGGGGCACCAAGTGGCGGCGCCCCACTCGCCGCATCACTGAGCGCAGCACGCGCGCGCGGGGAAGCGCGCGCGCGTGCTGGCGCAGGTTAGCGCGCGGGGACCCGCGCCTCCTCTGGCGCGGGTCAGCGCGGGGTGAGGGGAGCCGCCACGTGGCGGGCCTCCATAGGCCGCCGCGCATTGACCTACTCCCTGGGGGCGCCGCGCTTCACGCGTCCGCGCGGAGACACGGCTCCCTGGGCACCCCCGACCTCTCCGACGGCGGGGAAGACGACGACGACAGGGTGGGGAGGAAGATGAGAGCTTCTCGGCGCGGGTGGGGGTGGGGGCGGCAGTGGAGTCGGAGGGGAGCACAGGGATAAGTACAGTGATAAGGAGGGCATTATCGTTATTTTACCTATTCTGTTAACCCCAATGTCCCCTAAAAATAATTACGTAATTACGAGGGGGCAAAATGTAGGCTTTTTAAAGACAGTGGGGCAAAATAAAAAAAGGGTATATTATAGAAGAGTTTTCTGTAATTTAACCATATATATATATTATATATATATATATATATATATATATATATATATGCATTTACTTCAAGAGACTGTTAACTACATCTGCTCCTGTACATGCTATACTTTATCACATGCCAAGAGGCCTTTGAGATAACCAAAATTTGAAGCTGCCCCCAAAGCATTGTCCTTTAAGGCCCCGTTTGGTAACGGGGATAAGGGGGGAATACCCCCCTTATCCCCGTTTTCATACCCAAACGGGGATAGGTATAGATGGAATCCGGATTCCATCTATGCTGGAATAAGAGGTATGGAATGGGGATTTGAATTCCCATCAAAGGCTAGAATTGGGAGGAACCGAGTTTTTGCACGGGGTTCGAGACAAGCTTTCTGCAGGCTTTTTTTTTTCTTTTTCTTTTTTTTTTTATTTCTTTTCCATACTAATAATAAAAATTAGTTTTTATATTTTTTAAATTAAAATTTTTAATTTTAAAATTTAAAAATTTAAAAATTTAAAATTTAAAATTTAAAATTTAAAATTTAAAAATTAAAATTTAAAAATTAAAATTTAAAATTTAAAATTTAAAATTTAAAATTTAAAATTTAAAATTTAAAAATTAAAATTTAAATTTTAAAATTTAAAATTTAAAATTTAAAATTTAATTTTAAAATTTAAAATTAAAATTAAAATTTTTAAAATTTTTAAAATTTTAAAAATTTTAAATTTTTTTCTCTCTCTGCACCTCCTCTCTCTCTCTCTCCACGGCACTTTTTTTTTTGGGTTATTTACAAAAGTAACCACCCTAACATTCTATATTATAAAAATAGTCTCCTAAAAAATTTATTTGTAAAAATAGGCCTCCGGAAGTCAAGGGGACTCAAAAGCTAACCATTTGCGGCTTTCTTGAAAAGCGATAAATAGTTCACCGCTTTCTGAAAATTTGTCGTAGTCCCGTAAAAGCGGCAAACACATTTGCCTCTTTTAAAAGAGGCAAATGGTTGCCGCTTTTAAAAGCGGCAAATGCTTTGCCTTTTTTTTTTTTTTTTTTAAAATAATTTATTTTTATATTATAATTTAAAAAATAATACTGTATAAATAAAATTATAAAAATAGGCATAGTTAGGGTTAAACTATTCATTAGCAGCATGATTTTTTTAAAAAATTTATTTATTTTTAAAATTTAATTTAATTTTAATAAAAAATTTATTTTTGATTTAAATAATTATTAGTGGTATGATTTTATTTTTAAATTAATTTATTTTTAAAATTTGATTTGTTTTTTGGGTAAACAAAATAAAAATCTGAAAATATTCATTTAAAAGAAAAAAATATTTTAAAATTAAATTCAAATTTGATTGTTTAATTTATTTTCTAAATTTAATTTGTTTCAATTTATTATTAATTCAAATTTGATTCTTAATTTAAATAGTTATTAATTATATAAATTTATTTTTAAATTTTGATTTATTTCGATTCAATTTGAGATAATCTGAAAATATAAAAAAAATTATGAAATAATATATTAATATTTAATAAACAAAAAATAAAATTATCCGTTAGAAAAAAAAAATAATTAATTTCGCTACGTAATTATTATTAGTGATATATTCTTTTATTTTTTTTTAAAATTTATATTCTTAATTTATATCTGAATAGTTTACCGCTTAAAAGCGGTGAATCGTTTACCGCTTTTAAAAGCGATTCACAAGCGGCAAATAATTTACCGCTTTTAGGACTTCAAATTTTCTGGAAACTTATGAATGCGGTGAATGGTTTACCGTATTTAAAAACGGTAAACCATTCGCCGCTTAAGACTATTTTTGTAAAAAAAAATTTCACGAGCCTATTTTTACAATTAAAAAAAATTTTAAGATTATTTTTAAAAAAAATTCCTTTTTTTTTTCTTTTTTCTTTTTCTTTTTTCCTTTCTTTTCCATACACTATAATAATAAAAATTAGTTTTTTTTTTTTTAACTTAGAATTTTTTAAAAGATATTTAAATTTATAAATTTTAAAATTTAAAATTTTTTATTTAATAAATATTATTTTTTTAACTTATTTTTTAATAAATATAAAAATTTTATTTTATTTCATTTTTGAAAAAATAAAATTATTAATTTAAAATTTATAAAATTTATACAATTATTTTATAAATTTTTTAGAATTTATATAATGTTAAAATTAAAATTTTGACTCCCATTTAAACTTTATTTTAAAGGGCAAATAGTCAAAACACATAATATTCCCCTCTCAATTCTTCTTTATCCTTATACTCAACCAAACGCAAATTTTCCTATTCATCTTATTCTCCTTATCCTATATAATTTACCAAACGCAATTTCCTTTAATTCCGGTATAACTCATAAATTCAACCAAACGCAATTTACACTAATTCCTGCTAATACCTATAATCTATACATCCCGGTTATACCAATTTTGAAGCTCCCCAAAGCATTGTCCTAAGGGATCAACAATTAATACCATAAGATCAACCGTCTTTAGTGCGAGTGGCAAAGGGCTCGGTGGTTTATACTCAAGATTCGAGTTCGAAGTCTAGTTGCTTCACATTTTCAGCTAAATTTATTTTAAAAATAAATAAAGCGAATAGCATGCTACAATGACTGGAAAGCTCAAAGGAAAGTGAAAAGTACGAAGAAGATACGATTGAATATAAATATTAAAAATATTGTTTCACTACAACAAAACTATAATATAGTGACATTTTTAATTATTTTTAAAATATGAAAAAGTGTCGCTAGTAAAAATACCGACACTTATAATTAGTATCGTTATATGTGCAGTCGTTAGGGTGTATAGCGACACATTATTGTAATGTGTCCCAAAAATATATCCCTATAATCTAATTTTGAATATAGATGAAATATAGATAGGACACTTGTATAAAAGTGTCGCAAAGATATGTCCTTATAACCTAATTTTGTTGTAGTGTTTTCTTATAACTTAAGTTTTTAAAGAATAACGGTTGTTTCATAATATTTAATATAATATCAGAACAGGAGGTCACTGTTCTCTGATAGCTTAAGTTTTGGAGAATAACGATTATTTCACAATATTTAACATTGTATCAGAATAGAAAATTCTGAGTTCAACCTGTCAGACTCTTAGTATAATTAATTTTCTCTCATTTAATTCAAGTCCACGTTTTGGATCTACCAAAAAGTATTGAGCCCATAGATGGTAAAAATATTGAATATAAATATTAAAAATAAAAATTGATAATTTAATATTTTAAAAAATAACGATTATTTCACAATATTTAACATATACAATGTCGCATTCTTCTAGATCAACAAAGAAAAAATGTCGACCACAATTCACATTGATTTGTACTTCAAAAGCACATAAACCAATATCTATGTGATATTGGGGGACCTCTTATTGGATCACAAATACAAAAGTATTATGAACATACACATAACACACTTTGTTACTACTACCATAATTTGGTTCTTGGACTAGGATGGTTTAGTTTATAATATCCTCAATTGCTACACACTTTTGTGGTTTCTAATTTTTCGTAAATTATATGCATCATTATTTAGTAAATTTTCTCCATAAATGGAGCTTAGTGGTGTATTAATTGTTGCTATATATTTTTACTTATTGTACGTAGGGGTGGCAATCCAGCTCGCTGTTCGCGAGCCAGCTCGTGTTCAGCTCGAAATGAGCTCGAGATCGAATCGCTCGTTTAGTAAACGAGCCGAACACAAGCCGAATTTTTCAGCTCGTTTAATAAACGAGCCGAACACGAGCTGGGGTTAGCTCGTTCGTGTTTGGCTCGATAACAGCTCGAATATATATATATATATATATATATATATATATATATATATATATATATATATATATATATATATATATATATATATATATATATATATATTACTATTTAGATTTTAAGTCATTAATTTTTTATGAATTTTAATTATTAGATTAAAATTTTAAAAATTTAATTTTTTTTTAACTTTATACCTAATAGTAGGAATGAAAATCAAACTTATTGTTAGCGAGCCAGCTCGTGTTCGGCTCGTTAATAATCGAGCCGAACACAAACAGAGTTAAAACCTAATAGTAGGAATGAAAATCAAACTTGTTGTTCGCGAGTCAGCTCGTGTTCGGCTCGCACGAACCGAATTCCAGCTCGTGTTCGGCTCGTTTATTAAACGAGCCGAACACGAGCCAACCCCAGCTCGCTCGTGTTCGGCTCGTTGACATCCCTAATTGTACGTAGCCAAATCTAGCAGTCGATGGCACATAGTAGCTTCTTATTTTAACAATTTGTATTATAGAAACACTTTAAATCAGTTGCTAAAAATGCTAAAATGCTTTTTAAGCAGCAAAAGGTTATAACTTTGGGAGTTCAAAAGAAAAGAGTGGAACTGGAATTTAAAAGAGGATATATGTAAATGATGCAGCTTCATATAGTGGAACAGAAACACAATGAATTAATTAATGTTGGATACTCTTTCCACTCAAATACGAAGAAGTACATGATTAGGGTCAAACCATTGCTGTAGCTTCTAAAATGTTGAATAATTTTCTATATGTTTACAAAAAAATTCTAAATTATAAATATACCGCGAAGCTCCAATATTTGTCATGTTTGTACTACTGCATCTATTATCATTATTTATCCCTTAAGCGTTTGGATCGAGTTATCTTGGCAGGATTACGGATAATCCTGCCAGGATTACTGTGTTTGGGGAATCATGCAGGATTAATCCCAAAACATTATTGGGGGGTGTATGTTGCATTACTGGAAGCGGGTAATATTGTAGTTAATGTAAAATGACAAGTTTACCCTCGAGTACGCCCAAACCCTAAACAGAAGATCATTCAGATCATTCCATCTCCCGATCGCCACCCGATCGCCACCCCCTCTCTCTCCGGACTGCCGTACGGACCTTCCTCTCTCGAAGATCATTCCATCTCCTCTTCTTCCTATCGCCACCCCCTCTCTCTTCAGACTGCCGTACGGATCTTCCTCTCTCGCCCAAGCAAGCCGCGGCCGCCCCTCTCTCCCTCTCTCGCCCGAGCAAGCCGCGGCCGCCCCTCTCTCCCTCAAGCGCCCTCAAACCGTACGACCCCTCTCGCCCTCTCGCCCTCACGCTATACGCCTCCCTCTCGCTCACGGCCCCCTCTCTCGCCCAAGCAAGCCGCGGCCGCCCCTCTCTCCCTCTCTCGCCCGAGCAAGCCGCGGCCGCCCCTCTCTCCCTCAAGCGCCCTCAAACCGTACGGCCCCCCTCGCCCTTTCGCCCTCACGCTATACGCCTCCCTCTCGCTCACGGCCCCCTCTCTCTCTCGCGTGCGCACGCTCGGGCAAAGAATCTAGTTCATCCTCCCATGTAATCATTATGATCTTATTCCCTCTATTTATCATTTCTTCTACATGTCACTTGATTAGTATTGTTGTTTTTGGAACTAGAGTATTTCAAGATAGAAATTATCGATTATTAGTATTACTAAATTTCAAATAAAAATTATATTGCACTAAAGTTTTTGTTAGATGTGTCTCAAAATTTTATTTTCGTTTTCAATTTTATACTCCCGATTGTTGTTTGTTTACTTTGTATGATTATTATTTTTGTTTCTATTTGTTCGCTCATCATAAAGTTCCTATTTCAAGGTGCTTGCACATGGAATTGCAGTAGATCATCCTACTAATGTTTTTTTTGTTCTTGTCTAATGGTAATATTATAACACCCCAATAATTCTATATCGAATGAAAAAAAATTTCTGATTAAAAATATAAAAAATATTTAAATATTCACTACAACAAAATTAGATTATAAAGACATATTTTTGTGACACTTTTGTGCAAGTGTTCTATCTATATTCCATCTATATCTAAAGTTAGATTATATGAACATATTTTTGGAACACGCTACAATAATGTGTCGCTATACACCCTAACGACTGCATATATAGCGACACTAATAATAAATATCGGTATTTTGATCAGTGACACTTTTTTAAGCTTTTAGAACGCTTAAAAATATCATTATAGCATAATTTTATTTTAGTGATTTTGGACTTGTAATTTAGGTTCAACAAATTTTTATTACTAGCAGGTCGGATGAAAATTTAGATGTCTCAATCATATTATCGCGAGAAAAATGGTCGGTTATCTCTAATGAGATTTTGTTTTTCTCTAATTGAGTATATTGTGCTTTTAAAAATATATAAGCTCTACTCTAAAAATAGTACTTACGTATAAACTTCAAATGTGTCGAACAAATCGAAAGAGCTGCAGCTCCAAAATATACAGAACAGATCCAAAATATGATCCATTTTGGAACAACTACTCAAATCTTTCAAGTAAGTTTCTGTATATACTCAATTACTGCGAAAAAAGAAAAAAAGGAATTACTTTAGTTCCTGCTGGTATCTGAACTTATACCTATTCCTGAAATAACCGATTTTCATTTATACTCGAACCAAACGCAGCCTTAGGAGTTTCAGCTCCAAAATATACAGAATAGATCCAAAATATGATCCATTTTGGAACAACTAAAATCTTTCAAATAAGTTTCTGTATATACTCAATTACTGCGAAAAAAGGAAAAAAGGAATTACTTTAGTTCCTGCTGGTATCTGAACTTATACCTATTCCTGAAATAACCAGTTTTCATTTATATCCGAACCAAACGCAACCTTAGGAGTTTCAGCTCCAAAATATACAGAACAGATCCAAAATATGATCCATTTTGGAACAACTACTCAAATCTTTCAAATAAGTTTCTGTATATACTCAATTACGGCGATTTTCGGAAGCAGGAACAGCCACTTATAGGCAGTGCCATAGCACACTCAATTACCACCAAAATGTTCATGTGCACAATTCTTTCCACAAGCCGAGAGTACAATACCAATACAATTTTTCTTATTCCCAGTACAACTCTTATACTCAACTAAATATATAATTGCTTAGTTCCTGCTGGTATCTGAACTTACACCTATTCCTGAAATAACCAGTTTTCATTTATATCCGAACCAAACGCAGCCTTAGGAGTTTCAGCTCCAAAATATACAGAATAGATCCAAAATATGATCCATTTTGGAACAACTACTCAAATCTTTCAAGTAAGTTTCTGTATATACTCAATTACTGCGATTTTCGGAAGCAGGAACAGCCACTTATAGGCAGTGCCATAGCACTCTCAATTACCACCAAAATGTTCATGTGCACAATTCAAAACAAGCCAAGAGTATAACACCAACACATACGAAACCGTGGTTTCTATTTATAGACACTCACCAAGTAACCATGTCCTTATTCACAAAGTTTCATCACAAGAAAAAACGGAGGTTCAAAAAAAAAAACCTTGTCATTTAAATGCATTCCTCCTCCATCACATGCTCCCAGTCTGACGAGGAGCAATCCTTCGAATGCGACTCTCTCACTCAAAATGTGCGGCTTTGATTGTCTCTAAAGCCCAAATCTTCACTTCCTGCAGAGATTGTAGGAAATGAATTCAGAAGAATATGCTCATCTTTGTCGGAAGAATTCTCTTTTGATGATCTGACCTTCAAAATGTTGGACGCAGTTGCAACACACAATTCAAGATAATCAGTCCCACCTCTACTCCTGCCTGCATTTGCTCTAGCCAGTTGCGGAGCCGTCTGTTCAAACCCTAATTATCATACAAAATTGCCTGATGGAAAAGAGAATATTTCCGTACAAGTAATATCAGACTAAAGGAAGGAATTAGAACGCGTACCGCGAACATAAACTAAAATCCGGTGTGGTTCTTACTGGCCTCCATTTCGAACTCCATGCGAGCATTTTGAAGTTCATATTTCAATTGGCACATTGCAATCTCTGCATTGATCCATAAATTCTTGTATAAAAGTACATGCGGATGTCGTTCCTCCTCTACAAAAGTTATCTTTCGAAGACCCTCAAAGGCCTGCAAAGACGGCTAAAACATACAAATATTATACAGCTAATGGAGAGGAAGGTGTCCTCCGATGACGTTCTAGCTCGAAAAGAAAACAGAAAGTTATACCTGATTTAAAACATAATCTTTTTGAGAATTACTTAAGTTATACACTCTGCCGACTTCAGAAGAATTATCACTCATTCGACCCTTGGTACCATGGATATCAAGGATGTTGCTTCTGTTGTCAATATCAAGCTTTCGACCGGTGTTCTGAGTCCGAGGAGCCTTGAGTTCGGAATGATTAGAAATATCCTCAACAAAACCCTGAGGAGAAACCTCCGGTAATAAATAACATTATGGGTTTGATGAAGCAGACATAAGCAAGCATCCCTAGAAGGGGAACAAAAAAATTGAATCTTGAATTTTAAAATTTGTTTTG
This sequence comes from Tillandsia fasciculata, assembly GCA_029168755.2. NCBI lineage: Eukaryota > Viridiplantae > Streptophyta > Magnoliopsida > Poales > Bromeliaceae > Tillandsia > Tillandsia fasciculata. The sequence continues at coordinate 932,056 of CM054945.1, read as the reverse complement.
AAATATGTTTCACGACAGAAAAATTCTCAAGCTTGCCTGATTATCTTAGGCGAGAAACTGAAGTATTTATGTGCAAGCAAAGAGGCAAGTCAATCTAAAATACAGTTTGTGAGAATATTCAAAAAATATTGCTGAGAAAGTAGTATAGTAGCTTCTGTAGTTTTTCCAAGCAGAACACTTCTCTGCATTTTCAAATTTGCCTCATCAAATGCAGCTTCATAACACGGCAGTGTAAATAAACCGAGCCTGATCAAGCGCACAACTGTTCAAGCTCCGCTCAAAATCAATTTCGAGCCCAACACCAATTTATCATCAGTAATAGAAAAAAGCAAAGCCTCAAGCTGAATCAAACAAGTAGAATTGATCATATACATATAATCAAGCCCCAAATCCATTACTAATCATAGCATCATTTGCCAAAACCAAGGAGTAATATGCAGAGACTAATATAAATACACTTGTTTTTTTAATATACATTCCAAAAGCAGGTAGAAATGTTACAATAACAATGCCCTATGCAGATAGAAAGAGTAACCCATAGACATTAGTAGGAGGCAGGCAAGTAGCGCCAGCCAAGGTACAAATTATTAAAGATTTGTTAAAGAGAGAATATCTTATCATTTACACGTAAAACTATCCAAAAACGATATAATATCAATACTAAAGGCAATGGATAACCATACAATAAGCAACTGTGCTTCCATTAAGAAATAACCACATATAAAATCTACTTGTGTTGGTTATAACAGAAGCGACCACTTTATTCGATAAAGCAAGTTGTTTTAAGATAGAGAATACCATCTAGCAGCGCATATTAGAATAGAGTAAGGATTAAAGGGTGCATACTCTTACAAATTCAGCAACACCTGAATTAAAAGTCAAGATTAACTCCAAAATCCAAATATTTGTGTACCTTTCTATTTTTGTCCAAAAGTGTCTCAAGATTCTCAATTATTAAATGGAGGAGGTTGCGGTCTTGTTCTGCCATTTCATTGTTACAATCACCAATGGTTTCCAAAAGCATAGCAGATTGACTATGCATTGTCTCAACCATGGCGTGTATGTTTTTCTCTGATGACGAACGTCGACCTGATATATCTATAAGCCAAAGTTTAGAAGATTTTCCAGAGGGGAAAACAAAACACTTTAAAAGAAAAGTCCTAAATGTCAATATTTAACAAGAGATTAGATCAGATATATTTCTCAAGTTGGAAAGGAGAGACCTTTCTCAGGATAAGACTTTTCATTCGCTGATACAAAATGGTCGAGTGCAACAACACTTAATTCTGCACCAGATTGTGCTACTCCATTATCTTTTACATCCGCAACCCTTTTCTGATCTTCAGTTGTTCTTTTAGTATAAACATTCGCACACTGAATCCCCTTTCCATGAGACTCTTCCGCACATTCTGGCGTTGTTTTACTGGAATTTGCAGATTTCTTCTGTACGTTTGAGGAAACAGCAAAAGAGGACTCCATTGGAGAGGCAGAGAACTTTTTCTCACTATCCTTAGAAATCAAGCTTCCATTCTGTTCTGCAGGAGATTCAGAATACTCTGCGCTTCTAAAAACATCCAGTTGTTCTGGATTAAAATTATTAACATTTTCTGGCTGCTTAATTGCAAAATTAGTTGAAGTTACACCAGCTTCGTATGCTGATAATTTAGAAGCTAAAGTTCCCCTCCAACACGGTGAGTCCAGTTCCGAAGAATTCTGCATGGAATCCTCAGATTTTAATGCGGGACCAATTGCAAAGGTCAAGGCATTAGGAATATCATGTTTTATCGTCAAAACAGGCCCATTTGCACAGTCTATCAAATTCCTAGGAGCTAATTTATTGCCTGAAGATGATCCATTCTCAAAGGTACTATTTTCAGCTGTGACGTTCTCACTTCGGGCCACATTTCCCTCATTAAAATGATGGTCTTTTCTTATAGTTTGCTGTGCCTTATCTTCTATACTATTGACAGTTGAATCCCCAATATTTACCACTCTACGACCCTTGGAGAAAGGAGCCCTTGTCGGTGACGGTGTAAGCAGCTGCGTAGGGGTAGAATATGTGGCAGATGGATAATAGTAATAATCTTCCACATAATTTGTTGAGGGTAACCGCGAGAGAGAATAAGAACTTTCTTCGAACAATGTACATGGAGTGAACTCTGGCAGCCCAGAAGTGTCATAAGGAAAAGTCACACTTTGTCCATAAGTTGCCGAGATGTCATTATCTAACCATTCAGGGCTTCTCGATTGAGAATTTGGTCTCGTTGGTTGGACATGATATCCCCACATGGAGCTTCCTGATCCAGAGAAAACATTTCTTGTCATGGAATCAACATTTTTGTCATGCCTGGTACCACAAGAATCAACTCCAATAGCCATTGCACCTATAAGTAGTAGATAATAAAGAATACATCAAGTCTTCTTCTGTGAACCAGTTTGGTAAATTAGCACTTTGGCAGACTACTATAATAGCACAATCTTCATTACGAGCCGAAAAATGTGTCCTTCACCATTGAATATATAAGGAAAAAAAAAAAAAAAAAAAAGGAGCTGAGCAATTGACGTATGTGGAGACTGAAGACTCGATGATCAAAAATAGCGGCAACTTTAACTTCTTTTGACCGACTTCATCTTATGATTGAAATAAAGGTGTGGTTTGTTCAACTAATGACAGATAGGAAATTTCCGAGAAGGTGGTCAGTATATAAGCCCTTGAATGATAGTTTTTTGAACCAAACAAAAATAATTAAGAAAATAAAAATTCCAGGTTTACAAAAAAGCAACCAAGCTTACCAATTTCTCATAGGATAGCACACTTCCAACCTTACTATTTTGCCATATAGAGTAATCCATACAAACACGAGTAACAAAACCACCTTCAAAATGAGAAAAAAGGTTTTTAAACAGAAGCATCAGGGCATTCGATTCTCCTTCCCCTACTGACCAAGCAGAATTGTTAAAAATTCTATTACTTCGCTCCCGCCAAATATGCTAACACACTTCCATAACAACAACACTATCCCACAGTGCTAAAAAATGAGAGGTTTACGATATCGCACAACCATGTCCTAATTAATAACCAAATCTACTATTCAGAGACACCATTTAGATCATCATGAACATCTGAATTGTTAAAAAATTCTGTTACTTTGCTGCGCCAAATACACCAACAAACTGCGATAACAACAACACTATCCCAGGGTGCTCAGGGGTTTATGAAATCGCAAAACGATGTACTCATTAATAGCCAAATTTTCTACTCAGACCCACCATATAGAGCATCATTAACATCAAATTTTCACATCTTGATCAAAAAATGTTCAATTAAACAGAATCAAGCAATAAAGATGATACCTCTCTGAGAGGGCAAAGAGGGCCCGATCCCCTCGTCCCCGCCGCGGCGATCCGAGGCCGCGAAGGAATTGAAGGCGCCATCGATGGAGCCGAGAAAGTTCGACGAAGGAGGGCGACGGGGGTAACTGAAGGGATCTGCTCCGACCACGTCTGCGGCGGCGGCGGCGGCGGCGGCGGCGGCGGAGGAGAGGGGGCGAGTGGGGGCGGGTAAGGGGGTGCAGGAGGAGGATGGTGAAGGGCGAGTGAGGTTGAAAGGGGGAGCGTGAGGGGAAAGAGAGAAGGTGGCGGCGGCGGAGGGAGGAAGTGGACGCCATGGAGCGCCGTGGCCGCCGCCGCAGTGAGCGGCGCCGCCTCCTCCTTCGCCGCCGCCGCCGCCGCCGGAGTGGGCGGCGCCGTCACCTCCGCGGCGGTTCATCGAGGGTTTGGGGTTCGAACTTCGAACTTCGAATCGAAGCGGAAAAAAAAAAGGGAAAAGGAGAGTTTGTTATAAGGAAAGGAGGATAGGGGATAAAATGTACGGATGATCCCTGTCTTATAAGAAATTTTCAATCGGTCCCCGATATTTTTGGTTAAGAGCGATTTTAGATGAACATCCAAAAATTGATATATATCTTACACCCCACCAATTTAAAGATGAAGCTCTCTTCACCCATCACTTTAATACCAGCTGTCTATAAAATTTAATGTATTGCAATTTTTAGTCATTTTTATTAACTAAATATTAATATATTACTTACTTATTTATTATTTTTTATTATGAATCACTAATCTACTATATTATTTTTATATTAACAATGTATTAAAATATTTAATCAAACAAATTAAATTGTAAAATTTTATTATAATAGGCTAAATTACAGAAAACCTCCCTATAATATACCGCTTTTCCACTTTACCCCCCTGTCTTTAAAAAGCCTACATTTTGCCCCCTCGTAATTTCGAAATTATTTTTAGGGGCAACAGGGTTAAAAAATAATACAAAATGACGATAATGCCCTCACGTATGAGGAGAGAGAAAGGGGATGAGGAGAGAGAAAGGGAATGGAGAGGAGAGGGGAGAAGGGTATTTTCGGTATATTACCTAAAAAATTGACGATCAACTAACGGTCAACTGACGGCGGAGGTAAATGCACAATTCCATAATTACGAGCGGACAAAATATAGGCTTTTTAAAGACAGGGGTAAAGTGAAAAAGCGGTATATTATAGGAAGGTTTTCTGTAATTTAGCCATTATAATAATTTAAAAAATTTAGATAAAAATTATAATAAATTAAAATAGGAGGGACAAAACTTCATATATATTTTGTAAAAAAAAAAATTCGCCGATTTTGTGGGAGAAACTTAATTTCCTACTTGGTATATATATTGTAAGAATTTTACATTTTATTTAGTCCTCAAAAGATTGAAAAGTGTAGGACCCAATGTGCAATATTGGAACAAGAGAGGGACTATCCATACATTTTGACTTTCTCTTTCTCTACATGACCTAAACACTAATTTATTTACAATTAATTGAGGGATAAATGCATAATTCCACTATTTTAATTACGCTATTTAAGTTGGTGTGGGTCAATTAAGCTTAACCATATTTATCCTCGCTTTTACAAATTTAATGATAAAAAATGCCATTATTTTGTAAAACCATTTTTAATATACAAAACAATCATGTTATTTTACTGTTCTAATTATCATTTCATAATGAGTAATTCAAAAAAGTTGTAGATAACTACCCTATAATTATTATATTTCTTATTTCCCCATAAAATATACAATTTTACACTTTACCACAATATTGTTAGCAAAAATATCACTTTACTACCCTAATTAATATAATAATTTCTGACTGTGAAACAAAAATAAACTACAGGTTAGTTATTAAATACAACTTTTTAAATCACAAAATGATCCCTACAAATAAAACTACCCTAATCTTAGCAATTACATTTCAACACAGATAGATACAGGAAATTACAGCATACACTCGTTCAGGGACTAAAAGTAAACTTCCAGGTGCATCATGTATCTCTCAATAAAGCTTAACACAACAACAATAAACATTTTAAGACTCCAAACAGGTTAGAAGTGTGCTAGAATAGGGTAAAAACACTTGGCAAATTGCAATTTACTCCTCTAAGCTTTTGGTTAAACAGTTTAGTCCCCAAACTCGACTAATTTATTGCATTGTCAACCATGTAAACAGGTTGTTCCAAGGATGGTATTGCAAGATATTAATTGAAGTCCAGAGACTATTCTGTTTAAGAAAAGATTAGCGAAGTTAAAACCGCGATTCTCCGGTATGAATAATCTTTACCCAAATGTTCTACTTACAGAGACTACAGCAAATAAACTTTGTTCGCGAAATATTATATACCTGCCAACCTGAATTCTAGACATGGTGAGGAGGGATTAGCAGCTTCCATATGACAAAACAGAGCAGCAGAAAGATTGCGGCGAGAACCGACCAGAAAATGTAACTAACTGAACCATTTCTTCGCTTTCTTGTGGCGCGAGGTAGGTTTTTCATTACGTTTCCGTTGTTTTCGCTCCGCTTTGTTCTCAATCTCAGCACACTTTGAGCTTCTCGGCGCACAGATCCAGGTCGGGATTTATCAACTGGAAGTTAAAGAACATGGAGCATGGTTAGGCGACGGAACGGAAAAAAGAAAATGAAAAAAGTAGGGTCTAAGATAGCTCAAGCAGAGTACAAATAACAACAAACACATAATTATAGTTTAAACAATACATAATATAATGAAATAATGCAGTGGTTAATGGCTTTAATTACCATGAACTGATAACTCCTTGAGCTTGTCCACAATACCGCGGTCCGAAACGTCATCACTTTCGGGAATGTTTTCATCCGAATCCTCTTCAACCTGTAAAAAACAGGTAACGTTCAGTTGATTCTTCGCAAATGAAAGGCAGGGGACGGGGCCCTTAAAATCCGTACCGTCCAGTTGATTCCATCTTTTCCTTGAGGTAAAGAAAAATGTGTAGTATATATTTTTTAAAAAATATGGAAAGGATGGTCAGCTGGACAGTTGGATTGTAAGACAAAGACAGTTGGCTTCATACGATGCACATCCTTAAACGACTCGCTATAAGGAGTTAGTTCCCCGTAGAATCTGTGCCCCCCTCACCTCAGAATTAGCCACGCTGCTTTCGATGCCATCGTTGCTGCTGATAGAAACAGTATCTCCAAAGTCATCTTTTGTAGTGCTTGTTTCGCTGTCGGTACCAACATATGATGCATTTTTAACAGTAGTTTTAAGCCGGATCCTTCTTGTTGCATTGCCTTGCGGCTCGAGCGCAAAGCTTGAGTCCATCAACTGTCGAGCCCTGATCCTAATTCCAGTCTCGTCGAGATTATCCCCATTGCTTGTCGCACTATTCTGGGCACTTGATTCTTCCATGGTATTAGAAGAATCATGCAAGGACTCGGCAGCTGAACTAGTCGAGTTCGCGACAAAGCTTCTTCTTCGACGCTCACTACGGACGGGGAAAGGTGGATGTGTTGGTGGGACGGCAGCAAATGACCTACCCAGATCAGGAGTTGCCTGAATTGCAAAAGATGAAAAGAGAAAGAGATTCATTTAAATTCATTCCGTCCCAGGGTATTTATCCATAGAACTCTTTTGACATAATTATATCTATCCTTATTTTCTCTCTCTAGGACTCTTAATCGGGTGCTATCAGTCACCGACTAAAACTCTTTCTTATTAGTTATCAGCGATAAGAAGGGGCGACCCAAGAATCCAAAAAGCAAAGGGAAAAATAAACATAAATAAACATTTAGTTGAACTTGCCTGAGCTAATCCTACATCAGAATCACTGCTTGTTGTGCTATCCTTGCACGATGAGGAGAAAATGGTGCCACCCTGCAGTTTTATCACATCAACTGAATCTGTCTGAACATTGGAGACCAGGGGCAGATGCTCGTCAGGGTTGATAATCACCATATTGAGGAAATCATTGATAGAGTCCCCACTAATATCATCCGGATCAAAATATCTCGAAGATGATCCTTGGTTGATATCATCAAAGAAAGGATAGTCTGTGTATGGAAGCATTGGGGAACCGATTCTGGGAAACCGATTAGGATCCATTTGCCCATAGCACGGGTGGTCATCTAACCCATCGAAAAAGTTCTGCAGGGGATCAGCCTGCATTGTAGCAAAAGAAACATTTTCATTTTCATTTTCATTAGTATATGAATTAAACATCAAAATACGGTCAAAATACTCGTAAGCATTTATTCATATCAACAAAAAAGAAGTTTTCTCAAAAATAATTCTAGATACCTGCTCTCCAGCTTCACCAATATTAGCATTAGAGGTCAAATTGCGAAAGTTCCCATCTGGTCTAGTATGATAAGCCATTGAAGACTCAGGTTTATCAAGTAGACATCTCTTGATCTCCGCAGGTTGCCCTTCGACAGAATGAGCCAAGCTTTGTAGGTCCTTCTGCAAAGTCGGTGGAGGAGATTCCTGGTTAAATGGGGTTGGCATCTCTTCTATGGCCTCTGCCTCATGCTGGGCATCATCAGGAGAGGACCTGCAAGGAGTTGGAGAAAGGCCACTTGTCTCCACGTCCTCCATGTTGGAGCTCGGAGTTTTATCTTCTCCCTTCTTAAAGAGGCGATAAAGAACGTACCCGCCCTAAAATTTGCAATACAATTAGAGGTCACAAAAAGTGAATAGTAGCAACAATTATGAAATTAATATATAAATTCTCTGCTAAATCTTCCGCTACAATATCTGTAGAAATCACTTTCTTCTTTTCTATAGATGCTTTTCGTAATGTATTATCTAATTAGAAGACACGGAAACAAATAAGACACAGAAATAAATCATTTACTGGTACGCCGATTACAAAAGTTAGCTATCTACCTTAGATATCTTCCCCAAAGATCCAATCAATATCCTAAGGCCTCGTTTGGCAACCTGTATAAGGGAGGGATGAGGGGGTTATCCCCCCCTTTATACCCAAACAGCATTTAAGTGTGGGGGGAACGGCTGTTCCCCCCATACCAGGTTATTCCGGTATAAGGGTAGAACAGCTGTTTCACCCCACAGGTGAAACAGTTGTTCCACCTGTTGCTTATTATTTTTTTTTTTAATTAAATTTTTTTAAATTATAAGATATTTAAATTTATAAAATTTTAAATTTATTTATTTTATTTTATAAATTTTAATCCCCTCTATTATTCTTATTCCTCTTTAACTTACCAAACACAATTTTTCTTATCCCGGTACAACCTTTATACTCAACCAAACACAAAATTAGTATAATTCTTGCTTGTACCTGAACTTATACCTATCCCCGGAATAACCAATTTTCGCTTATACCCGAACCAAACGCAGCCTTATAGGCTCCGTTTGATAATGGGTATAAGAGAGGGATAAGGGAGTTATTCCCCCCCTTATACCCAAACGTGATTTTGGATGGGAGGTTATGTTCCCCTCCATACCAAGTTATCCGGTATAAGGGTGGAACAGCTGTTCCACCTGTTGCTTACTTCTTTTTTTAATTAAAATTTTTTAAATTATAAGATATTTAAATTTATAAAATTTAATTATTTTTTTTTTATAAATTTTAATCCCTTCTATTTTTCTTATTCTTCTTTAATTTACCAAACACAATTTTTCTTATTTCCGGTACAACTCCTATACTCAACCAAACACAAAATTACTTTAATTCATGCTTATACCTGAACTTATACCTATCCCAGGAATAACAAATTTTTTCTTATACCCGAACCAAACGCAACCTAAGAATACTTGCGACTGAGGGTAACGGCCGTCCAATTCGATCGGTAGAAAAGGGGAGAAAACTAAAAAATTTAATGCTAAAACAAATCACACGCCATTGATTAAGCTACTACTTCTTATGCTTTGCCTAATTTTTACAAATGCTTTGCCTTTTAGCTGCAGTCACAGCAAACTAATGGCACATCAAATTTTCACTGTGCAGGTCACTAATGTTGTTGATTTTGTACCGTAACTAAATTTAACTTTCTATGCCTGCATTACGCAAATTAACTACTGACCCTACAAATCTATAACAACAAACCACAGAATCAAGCATTATTAGGAAAGAAAACAAAAAGTTTTAATTAAGCACTGTATTTAAATTCCATCAGCACTTCTCTCGGCGGTAAAAGCAGAAGCACCAAACGGCGCTTCTGTTCCTGGCACTCAGAATTCTCATTCTAGATTCCTGCCACAGCAGAAACTCTTAGGTCTTTACAATTTACTGCACACAATACTAAAGATAACCAATGTGACACCCCCGGAATTTGGATTAGTCCTATATATAAATGATATAATAGGACTAAATCTCTTAACCCGGCTATAGCATTTTGGATGGTAGCAAGATCCAAGAGGTTATGAGAGTTAAGCGTGCTAGAACTAGAGTAGATCTAGGATGGGTGACTCCGTGGGAAGTGGGGCGTTACAGTTGGTATCAGAGACATTCACCAGCCGGAAATGTGAGATGAGTCTCGGCTGAGCCAGGGTTATATAGCGGGTAGAGCGAGGCTCCCCGGCTAATGACCGTTGTGGGTGGAGTGCAGCTCCCCACAAGGTCGGCTAAGGCTAGCGAGACGAGTCTCACATCGCCTGGTGCTTGTGAGTGTGCTTGAGCCTGACGTGGACGTCAGGGCTTAAAGGGGGAAAGAATGTGACACCCCCGCAATTTGGATTAGTCCTATATATAAATGATATAATAGGACTAAATCTCTTAACCCGGCTATAGCATTTTGGATGGTAGCAAGATTCAAGAGGTTATGAGAGTTAAGCGTGCTAGAACTAGAGTAGTTCTAGGATGGGTGACCCCGTGGGAAGTGGGGCGTTACAACCAATGCTGAGAACACCTGCAGAAACTGAGCTAAAGAAGCATGCAAACAATGAGCAAAGAACCGAAAATCCGAACCTGCTCCCCGGAATCGAACTCGCGCTCTGTGGTGCGGTACTCGTGCATGATCCAGCAGGTGCGGAGTCCCCTGGGCGCCCTCCCCCTATGGAATACGAGCGTCTTCTTCATCCCGATCACCGCCGACTTCTGCTTCGCGGCTCCGGTGGCCGTGTTCTTCGATCGTATGCACCGATCCTTCCCAGTCGCCTTCCAATACCCCTTCTTCGTCGCCCGATTCCACCGGTGCCCACTCTGATACTTCCGATCCTTGGGCGCGAAGAAGAACCACTCCGGATCATCCGATCTAATCAGCGATTTACCTAAAAAACACTCCCCCGCCATAATTCCAACTTTAAATCCATCAAATCCGGTTCAAAATTCACAATCTAAGAACCAAATCTCAGCAAACAAAAGATGATTACCTGGTAGATCCCATGGCTCGCACTTGCACACATCGATCTCGGGGATGACCTCGACATCGGACTTGATCCGGCCATTGATCTTGCGCTTGAGGTAGTGGTTCACGAGCTCCTCATCCGTGGGGTGGAAGCGGAACCCTAGAGGGAAAGATTCGATCGGCACCCTCATCGTCGCCCCGAGATGAAGCCACGCTCCAGATCGAAGGAATGGGGAGATTCACTGCACGGGATCGCGATCCCAGAGCTCGGATCGATCGGCAACGATGAAACCCTAGCAATTTGGGTTCCCCTTTTGTTAGGGTTTTAGGGTTTGAGATGAGAATTGGGAGAGAGAGAAAGAGAGAGAGAGTGAGAGCGAAAGATCAGCGACGAGTCCCCGAATTTAATAGCAATATGTGATAAAAGTGCATGAAGCCCCCTCAACAATACAATTTATGAAATAGGCCCCAGTTATTATCATGTGATAACAGATATTACGTACTAAAAACAAATATGTCGAAATGAGAGGTATAATAGTACAAAAACAGTGGGAAACTTAGCCCGTACGGTAAAAAGTAAAGAGACAACGTTATACAGATCCACCGACCAACCACCCGATTCGATCTCAACCGTCCATTATGTACGGCAGATATTGCTCGTGATCTGATCGGACGGTCCACGTGTAGTCCGTACGCATCACCGCATATGCCGCGTTATGCGTTGCGAGGAAGGGGCCCAAAAGAATAATTGGGAATTACGAGGATTTTTTATATTTCGAGAATATTCTTGTGGGGCCAAGGAAATGTTAGGACTTAGGAACTTATTTATTAATTAATCTCATGAAATAATTAAATATTTAATAATTAGAAAAAGATCAGGGACTGGATAAATATTTAATAATTAGAAAAAAAAAATGTTACTTGATCAATAAAAAAATTAAGTATAAAATTGAATTAAAGCGCTTATAAGAGGAGTAAAATGAGAATTGAACAAAATGTGGGACATTCGTGCAAAATGCGACAGAGCGCGCGTTTAGAGGCTTTAGCTCCCAAAAAAGAACACGTGGTTCGGAGCTCATCAACCGTCCGATGCTGATCCAACGATCAATTGTCAAATCCACGTCACTGACCCTCATCTTTTCCTATTTTCGGAAAATTAATCCAATTATATACATTTAAGAAAAAAAAAATTCTATATATTACTCTATTAGCTCTATATTAATACACAATACATTTGCATGCCAATATTTTTTATTTTTTATTTTTTATTTTTTTTTATCTATTGTGTTTTTTTTTTTTTTTTATCCCACTCCCGCTCTTTCTTAATTTTCGATATACATATGCTTAGCGTCAATATTTTTTATAATTTTTTAAATTTTTATTTTATTTATCATTTTTTTATTTTTTCCTTATCTCCGTCTCTCTCTTTATCTCTCTCTTTTTCATCCACATGTCTTCTCTATCACGCTTATGAGGCATAACCTTTTATAAAAGTCGACGAATTCAAACTCTAGAGATATATGTGGGCTTCGCCTTTTTGTAGATTTTCATAGGAAGCGATGAGTACAGCGACAAAGCCGTAGACGGCGGCGGTGGAGGCGGTTGAGGCCACGACCATCACCGCCGATAGCGGGGAGGCCGAGGAGGACAGCGAAAGGCAGCTTCAGGAAAATTGTGACGGAGATCGTAAACATGACGGTGTTATGATACTTCGCCTCCAATTTCTTCATCACCAAGAGGCCCACCGAATCCTTCGTGCTTGCTCATTTCCAACCTCTTCCAAAATGGTGAGATCCTAGTGAGTTCCTCAAATCCGTCGTAGGATGATCTGATTCCGTGATTTGGTATTGAATTGATCGATTCGAGATATTAGAACAATTTATTTATATTATTGTGATAGATTAGGTATGAATTTAGTAATAATAATATCTATCCGTTACATCGCGTAGGTCACTACATTAATCTTATATAAAATGTATAGGATTTATCTGAACTAGACACTACTTTGACTAGTGACGGATGGTTAAGTTCCCACCCCTGGATAGATGGAGTGTGCATCATACATCCATTTTAGGATGTACGGGTAGCATTGCTCGACATGTTAAAATTCCAAAGTGGCCGTGGCCCCACTCAACTTTTTAATATTGCTTAATAGTTCTAAGTATCAATTTAACTCTCTTTTATTTATATAGCCATTGCCCCTCATCATTTTAATATTTGTTTAATAATTTTTTGTGCAAATATAACTTTCTTTTTTTTTTTCTTTGTATGCATTTTAAATAAATAAAAATATACTAAGAGTCTCATATTTATAAAGTATTTTGAAATACATCTCTTTACTCCAAATTTTTTATTTTTATTTTTAAAAAAATTTCTAACTATTTTAGATTATTTATAAAATAAAATATTATACTAAATTTAATAGCTCTTTGATCTAATAGTCAGTAAATATTATAATTTTATTTATTAAAAATACTAAGAACTCGATCACTAACTGAATTATTGCTCTATTTAGTAAAATTTCTAGTTATTTGAATATAATAATTTAAATAAAATAATTAAAAATTAACTTGTAAATTAAAAATTAATTTTAATATTTTTACATTAATTATTAAATTAATAATTTTTAAAAAAAAATAATTAGATAAAATTATATTTATGTACTAAAAATTTTATTTGAATATATTTTGGCCCCCCTAAGGATTAAATTCTGGATTCATTCCTGGTGAGAGCTAAGTATTATATGAAACAAAGTCTGATTGAAAATATATATAACGATCCAAAAGTTTGAGAGGAATGTCAATTGGTGTGAGAGCTAAGTATTATATGGCACAAAGTGTTACACCGCTATAGTTCTATATCAAATAGGATTGAAGTTCTAATTGAAAATATATATAACGATCTGAAAGTACGAGACGAATACCAGTCGAAAGTGTGAGAGCTAAGTGTTAAGTGAAACAAAATATTACACTCCTATAGTCCTATATTGAATAGGATTGAAGTTCTGATTGAAAATACATGTAACGATTCGAAAATGTGAGACGAATGCCAAGCGAAAGTGTGAGAGGCCAAGTGTTATGTGGGACGATAAACTGTTACACCATAGATTTAGTGGGAATTATTTCTTGAACCAGCAAGATCCTTCTCTAAAATTTCACATCATCTGATAATTCTGATATGTTTTGTATTTGCGATATAGTTTGAACCTAACAAGAACGTCAAGATGTAAACAGGAGGAGTCTGTAACACTCCAATAATTTCACATCGAATCGGACCGTGATTTCGATTAGGAATATATAATGTCATGCACACGAGTAATAATAACTAGACTTAAATATTTTGGACAGATGATTTTGAGCCGAACGAATTATTTTTTTTTTAGAGGGCTAAATTTTTTTTTTTGAGAGGAGCCGAACGAATTATTATTGCTAGTAAATCGGATTATTACAAAATCTATTAATGAATGTGCTTTTGGATTTCTTTTGGAGTATGATGCTTGAAAATATGTTTGAAGGAGTTTAAATGAGCTTAAAAATTACAAAGTGTATGGTCGAAGTGTATGGTCGATACTAGTTGTTTAGTATAATATATATATATATATATATATATATATATATATATATATATATATATATATATATTTTATTTTAGGAATGTATATGCAATGATGTGACTAGAATGTCAATGAGTCGAACATAAGCGAGCTGGGATCGACTCGTTTATTAACGAACCGAACACGAATTGGCTCGCGAATAACAAGTTAAAATTTTATTGTCACTATTAGGTGTAAATTTTTAAAAAAAAAATAAAAAAATAAAGTTTTAATCTAATAATTAAAATTTATAAAAAATTATTTTTTTTATATTATATTGGTCTAAAATCTAAATAGTAAAATTTACATAGTCATTTATCATATATATATATATATATATATATATATATATATATATATATAATATATATATATATATATATATATATATATATATATAGTCCGGCTACTATACTATCGATAGTACCAAGCATTTGGTACTATCAAATTTTCTACCCTTAGATCAATCCCTTTAATTATTTTTATCCGTTAGATTTTACTATTTTCCCAACCAACTATTAAACCAAAAGAGCCCACTATCATCTCAACTACACATCTTTTAATTCAATGGTTAAAAATTTAATAGCACTAATAACTTGATACTATTAATAGTATTCCAGCCTAGCTATATATATATATATATATATATATATATATATATATATATATATATATATATATATATATATATATATATAGAGTCTGACTACTGTGCTTGTACAAACACCAAATAATTGGTGCTTGTAAGTTTTCTACGGTTAGATCTAATCCTTTGATTAATTCTGCCCCTTAGATCATACTATTCTATCAACCACTCACTAAACCCAAGGGGCCCACCATCATCCTAACCGCATATTTCTACATCCAAAAATAAAAAAACTCACAAATACAAATAACAGTGTACTTTTACGAGCATAGAAGCTCCATTTTATATATATATATTCGGGCTGTTATCGAGCCGAACACGAGCGAGCTAACCCTAACTCGTGTTTGGCTCGTTTATTAAACAGGCTGAAAAATTCGGCTCGTTTATTAAACGAGTGATTTGATCTCGAGCTCATTTCAAATCGAACATGAATTAACTCGCGAACAGCGAGCTGTATTGTCACCCCTAGAAATGGCTCACCTAAATCTCTTTGCTCCTACTTTTTTTTTCTTTTTTTTTTTTTTAACGGCAAAATCTCAACCAAACTTGGCCGATACTCTATTACTCACTATTTTATTATTATTATTTTTGCTTTTGTTTTTGCTGTAAATCGAAGCTGAAATAGGTATCATTAGTTCAAAAAAAACAAGAGTGTGGTATTAAATTAAAGTTTTACTTTTTATTATTAATTAATAGGCACTAAACTTAATATAATCATAAAGTAATGTTATTATTAATTAATTAATTAATGGGCAGAGGAGGAATACTCTGTGCATCATTAAAAACATTATGCGGATCAATTATGGTCTTCGCCCGCACCAACCTATCGAAATTCCCCAAAAAGTACTTCTCCCCCCACCTCCTCGCTCGGTGCACCGGGTCTATGGACCCGCCGTTGAAACCCCCTCTACTCCAATCATCGGTGCCCAGGTCCAGGTCCACGTAGTTCACGTACGCCGCGCGCGGGTTCTGCGATACGAACGGCCGCATAAATTTATAGAACGAGCGGATCCACGCCACGTACGTCGCTTCCATGCGGTTGTTTTGCGCCGTCCAACCCACTTGGTACTGGATCCCGTACAAGTTCCCGGCCCTATGCGGGAACGGGAGCGCCCCGGGCTCTATGCGGGCCATGGCCCCACCGTACGGGTCCAGGATCATGTACGCGCTCGGCTCGTCGGATAGCATCTCGACGGCCCTGATTATCCCGTACAACGGGATCGGCGTCCGCACGTAATCCGACTTCGCCTTGAAGAACCCCTTACCGTGCGAAACGCGGCTGGTCAACTCCGACGTTGACTCCAGCCCCGCGAGTTGGGCCGCCGATTCGGCCCAGGTCAACTCGGCCCAGTTCGATTCCTCGGCGCCCAGCTCGGGGAATCGTTGACCCAACACGCGCATCGCCGAGTTTTTGGGGCCGAGGAACAGGCCCGTGAACGAAGCCGTTGCGTTCCCGCGCGTTGACCCGGCGAGGAACACCGAGAGGTAAAACTCGTCGGGCAAACTCGGCCCCACGCGCTGCCACGCGTCCACCAACTCGGCGACGAGTTGACTGGGACCGGGTCGGTCGACGGTCAACAGTGCAACTCGGTCCGGGACCGGAACGAGCCGGAGCTTCCAAGCGTAGACCACTCCCCAGCCGCCGCCGCCGCCCCCGCGAAGCGCCCAAAACACGTCCTCGCCCATCGAGTCGCGGTCCAGGATTCGACCCGCCGAGTCGACTAGGACGGCGTCGACCACGTTGTCGGCGGCGAGCCCGAACTTCCGCGACAGGAACCCGAAGCCGCCGCCGGAGATGTGGCCGCCGCACCCGACTGTCGAGCATGACCCGGCAGAAAACGCCAGCGACCGGGTCGACTCGGCCACCGAATAGTATACCTCGCCCAGCGTCGCGCCCGACTCGACCCACGCGGTCGAGTCGGCACTGTCGACTTGCACCCGGTTGAGGTTCATGAGGTCGACGACCGCGAAGCGGTCGCGGCGCGCAACGGCGGTGTAGGATAAGCCCTCGTAGCTGTGGCCGCCGCTGCGCACGCGGATGACGAGGGAGGCGCGGCGGAGGCAGAGGACGGCGTCGCGGAGCTGCTCTTTCGAGCTCGGGAGGATTACGGCGACGGGTTTAGGTACGTCGGGTAGGGAGAAGCGGAGGTTCTGAATGGAGAAGTCGAGCAGGTCGGTGTATGAGGCCGACGGATCAGGGTCGGCGGCTAGAGAGAAGTTGCCAACGCCGGCCGCGACGAGGCATGAAGCAAGAAGACTATTTTCAGTACTAGGAGAAGAAGGAGAAGAAGAAAAGGAGCAGCTACAATTTGAGATGAGGATGATGAGGAGGAGGCACAAGAAGAGAGATGTGAATGTATGCATAGTAATTGGAGCTAGTAACTGGAGCATTGAACAATGAACGTTACAAATATATATATACAGAAAAAAAAAAAAAATACTATACTATTAATAATAATATCATATCAGTACTATAAATTTTCGTTGAAATAATATGCGGTAAATATAATAATAATTTTGTAGAATTTAATAAAATTTTGATAAAATAATATAAATCTTACATAACCAATATATATATAGAGAGAGAGAGAGAGAACGCGTGCAAGTGTGTGTTCTTCGATATATATAGTTCTGTATTGAATAAAAAAAAAATTCTAAGTGAAAATATAAGATCACTCATCATCATAATAATAACAATAACTAAATTAATAATTATTTCTAATACAGGTAGTAAAGGACTTAGTAGCTAGTATCCAAAGTTCCGAATTCGAAATCTAATTACTTCATATTTTTAGTCAAATTTATTTTCTAAAAAAAATAAATAAAACGATAAGGTGCTATCTTTCTCTTTTTGTAAAAAAAATAAATTTACATATTTTGACTGATATTTTGAACTCAACGACTTATTATTATTAGTCGGTTGAGTCATTACAGCTGATATCAAAATCAAATACCAGCTGAAAATATACTTTTATAATATACAGAATAAAGTACTAACTACAACACGAGATAATTATTGCTTAATTAGATTAGGAAAATGGATGTGAAATTCAAAATAAAAAAAAAAAAGTTCACAGTCAATTTGCATGATTATGATCATCTTATAAAACACCATCAAATTCATTGTAATTTAATGGTTTTAGTGGGGAACTGTTACGATTAAACTTTTATTCAAATTTAAAGTCGAGTTACTGATCTTGTTTTTAAAAGATAAATAAAACAAATAGTTTGTTATATTCCTCATAATTTTTTTTTTAAAAAAAATTCAACTTTTTCAAATATAGCCGCCTTATTAGAATCATACGTAGGTGGAAAAGCCAATAATGTCACACCAACCTATCTAGAGTCCGTTTGGTAACGGAATAAAACAGAACTAGTTATTATTCCAGTAATAAATATAAAATAACGTTTGGGATGGTTTCAGAAATAAGAAATTTTGTGTTTGGTATGAGAATGAGTAATAAGAGGAATAAAGAATTTTAATTAAGATAAATTACTTTTTTTCCTTTCAAATTTTATTATGTAATAATAAGGTGAGAGCGTGAGAGAGAATATTTAAGAAAAAAGTAAGAGAGTGGTTGGAAAGAGTGACAACAGTAATTCTCACTTATTATAATTGTACTAAAAAAAATTATACTGATTAATTTCTAATACGTTTAAAAAAATAAATTAAATATTTTTTTTATTTTTGGTTCTATACGGAATCCAAACAAGAAGAGAGTTGCTTTGGATATTTTCATGTTTTAATTTTCGCTTGTGAGGGTGCAAATGCAACACGTTGTGTGCTTATTTCCATATGCATGTTGAGTAGTACATAGAAACAAACGATCTAGTTAAATGCCAACCAATGAAATTGTGGGCGGCTAAATTACATTAAATTCAATACACTTTTTGCCGACATTTCTATAAATTTTGCGTGTTCGTGTCGAATACTTACGTATTTGATGTGAATATTTTTTGAACGCGCACTTAATATCGATTCATAACACAAACAATTAAAAAATATTTATTTATAATAAAATTTGATAAATTTTTAGCTTTTTTGATAAATATATATAAATATTATTTAGATAATATAAAAAAATTATGTATGATGACTTTTTTTAAATATATATATAAATTATTATTGACAAATTTTATAAATTTTCATTCGTATAAAAAATATAATAATATTTTATCAAAAATTATATTATATATATAATAAATATATATTATTATATTTTATTATCCGTGTTAATATCGTATCTGTATTTTTATTTTTTAAAAATTATAGAATCATCGTATTGGAGTCATATCGTGTTCCGTATCTCATGTAAGTATTAGTTATCAAATTATATAAAATAATTATTATTTTATAAAATTTAAATTATTAAAAAGTAATATTTTTAATATTTATATTCATCATCGATTTCTCTTTACCATTATACTTAGCCCTTTTTTTTTTTTTTTTTTCTTTTTTTGCCAACCATATCAAAACGATAATTATTATCATTGAGGACGATGATACGTTCATCTTTCAATATCGTCATTTTTCTACGTGATGTTGATGTATTTATTATTATTGTCACTTTCGAAAATGAGTTGACCATTCACAGTCATGAATAAAATTGCCACGCAAATTTGTTCAATGGAGACTTTCTCCATCATCTTTTTTCTTTTCTCTTCTTTTACATCATAATTTTTTTTTTAATATAAGAATATTTTTTAAATAACGTTTGAAGAAAATTAGTATTCTCAAATATTTCTATAATATAATAAATATCTACGTTTCAAAAAGTACTATTATATAAGTATCAAACTAATTTATTAAATAATAAATTTTGTTATTATTTTTAATTTTTTAATGTTTTATAATGTGAGGATTTAAAAAAATTCTAATATTTTAAAACGTCATAATATATTTTATTGACATTTGACATAAGCGTCAGTATATACGTGACGACTTTTTATTTATAAACGCTTTATCTGATATTTGCTACATTAAAATACCTTTAAGCTAGCATTATTAATTAAAAAAAAATATTTTTAAATATTAATTTTCTTGTATTGCCAAGATGATGTTTGAGAATTAGAGAAAATGCATGAAATAAAATAAAGCGAGCAAGTTAAAAAAGAAATAAATAAATAAATAATCAAAGTGGTAAGTAAAACACAAAGTGAATTGTAGGAAAGGTTTTTTTTTTTTTTTTTTTTTTGTTTTGTAATTTAGCCAAAATTGTAATGTAATATTGATTATACATTAACAAATTCAAAGTGGTAATGAATTATATATGAAGTTTCTTTTAATAACTTCCTATAGCAAATCAAGCTAAAACTCCAAATTAAGTATAACTCCTTTGGGATCTTATAAGGTTATTTTAGCTTTCTTTTTATAGTACAAATTTCAAAATTCCTATTTCTCTACTTGTAACTTAAAATTTTGATATTGCTCCCACGTACTATTTTATATTTTATCATTCGTGACGTCCTAATTTTTGAGGAATCATCTATTTTAGAACTATTCTGGGTCGGATTGGGCAAGGGTGGCATGGAGTGGACGGTGAAAATTTTGATCTTGGAGGAGGAGGAGGAAGAGATGGCTTGGAGATTCTCCACAGCAGGAAGGAGGAATCAATGATCGAGGGTGGAGGGATCGAGGGAGAGAGCTTCGTTGCCAAGGAAGATGGCGAAGAGAGAGGTGGTGACATAGAGATAGAGGAGAAGAAGAATAAGAACTCAAGAGGAGGAGAGCGAGAGTTGAGAGAATGATGTTGGTCATTTCATGTGAGTTTTTATGGTTGGGCATTAGTCGTGTGTAGAATTTGATTTTAGATGCATAAGTGACTCATTGAGTTTGAAGTTTACAATTAATTATTGGAAGTTGGGAATAAAAAGAGTTCACAATTAATTCATTTGGGTAGCGTTTGGTTAGAGAGATAAGGGGGGAATAACCCCCTTATCCCCAAACTTATACCCAAACGATATTTTGGAAGAGGGGAATTGCTAAACCCATTCTTAGCAGGTTATTCCAGTATAACCCGCTAAGGGGTGGGTTTAGCAATTCCCACCCTCGGGCGGAATAGCGGAATAGGAATTTACTATTAAATTTTAAATAATATTAAATATTTAATATTAATTAATATTAATATTAAATAAAGCAAATATTAAATATTTAAATATTAAATATTAAATATTAAATATATTTAATATTAATATTTAATATTAATATTAAATATTAATATTAAATATTAAATATTAATATTTAATATTTAGATAAATACTAAATATTAATATTTAATATTTATCTAAATATTAAATATTAATATTAATATTAATATTTAATATTAAATATTAATATTACAATTTAATATTTAATTGTTAATATTATTTGAATTTTTTAATATTTATCTAAATTAAATATAAGGATGAATAAAATCATAAATTTATTTAATTTTAAATTATATGGGCAAATTAGTAAATCAAAATATTTAATCCCTCAATTCTTCTTATTCCTCTATTCCCAACCAAATACAATTTTCTCTTATTCATCTTATTCTTCTTATTCCTCTTTAATTTACCAAACACAATTTTTTCTATACCCGGTATAACTCTTAAACCGAACCAAACGCAAATTTATTCTAGTTCCGGCTAAAACCATAACTTATACCTATCCCTGGTATAACTAAATTTTTCTTATCCCCGAACCAAACGCAGCCTTGGAGTTGGATAATGAAAAGAGTCCAAAAAAAAAAAAAAAAAAAAAAAAAAAAAAAGACTTATTATGGGTCGGAAATTAAAAGAGTCCTACCATGAAAAAATTTGGTAGTTTCAAAATTCTCAATTGAAAAAAATTATGTCAGGTTATAAGAAATAAGGAAATATGAATTTGCCAACTTAACAATATATAGAAGCAATATTATAGAAAAACTACAGTAATTTTTTGACTTATTTAGGCTGTGCCTGCGCTTGCATCTAGGTAACTTTTTTTTTTTTTTTTTTTTTTTTTTTTTTTTTTTTTTTTTTTTTTTTTTTTTTTTGTTGGCAAAAGGAGAATAAGAAAGTGTTTGGCCTAAATTTTGAAAAATAATTTTAGGATAAATTTTTTTTTTATTGGTAACCATTTTTTCAAAATATGTCTTAATTGTTAAAATCAGATTTTTAATTTAGAGATTCCGTTGTTAAAATCACATTTCTAATTTAGAGGCCTAAAAGCAAAAGCATGTAAATTTCCATATTGGACTAAATTTTAAGTTTAAAATTTTAAATCTTAATTTATGATTCAAGTTTAGATTTTAATTTCAAATTTTAATTTTAATTTAGATATTAAATTATAAAATTTTAAATTTTCAGAGTCAAATATACATTTTCAAATAAAATTTTACACAAAAAAAAAAAAAAAAAAAAAAATTTATTTGCAAACAATAAAATAATTTTACCAACCAACTTTATAAAATCACTTCAAAAATATCACTTCCCCAGTAGACTCATCCAAACAACCTATAATTTTAACTAAAATTAATTTTTCAAATATTTCTCAAAAAAATTAATTTTTCAAATCAAATTTAATTATATAAAAATTATTTTTTCAGAGACCAAACATCTCAAAAAGTAGGTTATAAGAAGGTGGAGCTACTGGAGTAAGAGAGAAAAGAGAGAGGCACTGAGCCCAGTGGCCCATTTTTGATAGGGCTTCTTTGGTCCACCTCTTTTATTTAGACTATAAAATTAATTAAAGTGAGATTCATCGATTCCGATAGTTATTGTTTGGTTTTGTAGAAATCGAATTTCGATTCCCATTCATTCATAGTTATTGAGCTTACGCTGTTAGGTCGCGTTTGGTTCGGGTATAAATTTAAGAGGTATAAATTTTTTTATACTTGAGATAGCTTGCTATTCCGGAATAATCAAATATAAAAGTTAAGTTACGTTTTGTTCAAAAATTAGTATTCTCTAGAATAAAAAAAATTATGTTTGGTTAAAATTATGGAATAGTAGAGAATAGTAAAAAAAAAATGATAGATTTTTTATCAAAATACCAACTTTGCCCCTTACTTTCTATATATATAAATTAAATTTAATTATTATAAATTAATTAAAATAATAATTTAATTGTAAATAATAAATTATATCTTACTTAAACAAAATAATTTTTTTATATGTTATAGTATATTTTAGTAAATAACAATTAGTAAACAAAATTAGTAAACATAATTAGTAAATAAATATAAAATAATTTTTTATGGTGTTAGCAAATATTTATTAAATAAAATTATAAAATAATTATAATAGTAAAATTTTACTAAATATAATCTCAGATAGGAAGCTAAACTAAAGCAAAAAATAAAGAAAATTCCATTCATTGCCCTAGGTATAAACCTTATTTCAGGGGGAGGTGGAATGAAAATTAACGGATTATTCTGAAATAACCCGTTAAGCTGAGAATATTTTAAATTTTTATCCCTATACTTTTTTTCCTCTTGTTTGGCAAGAATTGAGGAATAAAGGAAGTTACTCCTTCTTTATCCCCCAACCAAACAGGACCTTAGAGAACGGTATTTTTAATATTTTAGCACTTTTCGTCACGTCTGGAACTCAGGTATAAAATTATATGAAACAATCGTTATACTTCAAAAACTTAAATTATTAAAAAATAATATTTTTAATATTTCAACAGCTTGCTTCAGAATAAACTACTTGGAAATCCCTCCTTACAAATACAGCTCCCTCCTCTTCTTTGCTCAAATTTTGTTTTTTATTTTCACTCCAATTATGTATTAATCATGCTCTGAATGTGATATGAAAAGAATATTACATGTTTCTCCTCCACATCCTCCAATCCACCTTGGGGATTGTAACACACATCACCTAAATTAGTGAATTTTTACTTTGTCCCAATTTTTTTTAGAGTAATATATAATTATGCTTTTAAAAATATTAAATTTTAAACTATCCAAACACTTTATGATTTTTTTTTTTTTTTTTTTTTTATAATGAATGTAGGATAGTTTAATTATATTATATTTTTTAGTGCATCAAAACGAGTTCTTAGGCTATAAAATCAAAATAAAATTTATATTTTTGTTTGGTATATCCAACCAGACCGTTAGGAGGTGTTTGGTTTGGGTACCCCTTTGTACCCAAATAAAGATTCTGGTATTAGAGGGGTGTAAATTTGCGAACCCTGTTTTATGAGTTACCGGAATTGTAAATTGTGTAAAAAATAGGAATAAGGAGAATCTTGGTAAAAATTGGTTTGGTTGAGTATAGAGGAATAAGAAGAGAATAAAATTTGTGTATTGACTATTTTGCCTTTAATATTTTTTTTTATTATTTTTTAATAAATTAAAATATTTTTAAATTGTAAAAATATTTAAATTTATAAATTTTTAATTTTAATTTTAAAAATTTAGATTACAATAAATTTTAAAATTTTATTTTATTTTTTTTAAAAATAATTAAATTTAAAATTTATACATTTTTTATATTTTTTTATAATTTTTTTCAAATTTATATAAATTTAAAAATTAAAATTTTTAGTGAGAGTACTAAAAATTTTAAATTAAGTTCTTTTTTTTTTTATATAAATTAAAATTTTTATAAAATTAAAATTTGAATAAATTTTAATATTTTAATTTTGAAAAAAAAAAAATAAAAAGAAAAAAAATATTTTAGTCTTTTAAAAAATTTAAAATTTAAAATCTATTGCTCTTATTTTTCAAAATTCCTCAAAAAATTTATTTTTCTATAATACCTGGTAATAACATTAAACCCACCAAACAGAGATTCAAAGAATAGAGAGACTTTTCTCGATTCCCGTACTTTATGGGTTCCTATTCCCCTATATGCTGGAACCAAACGATTTCTTAGGCTATAAAATCAAACCCGGATTTTATTCTATTCCCGTTTGGGTATGGACTTGGGGATAAGGGGGATTCCCCCTTTGTCCCATTAATTATGAATTGAGAATGATCCAATCCATTTATAGCCTAATCAAACTTTGAATCATACTCCAATCCATTTACAGCCTAATCAAATTTTGAATCATACTCACCCACACATTCCCTATAATATGTTCTAAATGTGATATTACAAGTTTCTTCTCGTGACACACACACTAACTAAAATACATGAATGTATTATTTTTTATTTATTATATTTTAACAGTAATTTTTTTTTTATACATAATATATTTGATGTACGTGAGGAAGACACATTCTTTTCTAACGGTGGTATGCTCTGCGCGTGGCGGAACACGTCGTCGGGATCAACGGCGGTTTTGGCCCGCACGAGGCGATCGTAATTCCCCAGAAAATACCTCTCCCCCCACGCCCTCGCCTCCTCGACGGGATTCGTGCAACCGACGCCCCTGATCCCGATCCCTTCGATCCCAGCCGTCCATTGGCCCAGATCGAGGTCCACGTAGTTCACGTACGCCGCCCTGGGCCCCGCCGACACGTGGCGCTCCATGTGCGCATAAAACCCCCGCAGCCACTCCACGTACTCGGCGCTGTAAGGGTCGTCCTCCGCCGTCCACTCGATCAAGTACTGGACGGCGTAGATGTTCCCGGCCCTATGCGGGAACGCGATCGCGTCGCTCTTTATGCGGCCCATGGCTCCGCCGTACGGGTCGAGGATCAGGTACGCCCGCGGCTGCTGGGAGAGCAAATCGACGGCTCTGATCAGGTCCACGTATGCGAGCGGCGTCCGCACGTAGTCGGACTTGGCCTTGAAGTAGGTCTTTTTGCGGAGGACCCGGTCTTTGAGGTCGTGCACCGAGCTCCCCTTCGGTAGACCGGAGAAGAACAGGACCGAGTCGATCCATGTCGACTCGGTCCATGTCGACTCGGTCGACCCGAGCTCGGCGAACCGGCGACTCAGTAGCCGAGCCGCGGGGCGACTCGGGCCGAGAAGAGGCATTTGAAGGTGACGGAGAGGGAGCCGGTCCGGTTCGACTCGGGCAAAGCGGATCCGACGAAGGCGGAGAGGTAGAGCTCGTCGGGGAGGGAGGGGGCGACGAGTTGCCATTTGTGGAGTAGAGCGGCGACGAAATGGGGTGAGCCGGGGAGGTTGAGGACGAAGGAGGAGACGATGGAGGGACGGGGACGAGGCGGAGGCGCCATGAGAGGACGGGGCCGAAGGAGGCGCCGCCGCCGCCGCGGAGGGCCCAGAAGGGGTCCGGGCCCATGGCGGAGCGGGAGAGGAGGGAGCCGGTGCGGGATGGAGGAGGACGGCGTCGATGGCGAGGTCGGCGGCGAGGCCGAAGCGGCGGGAGAGGAGGCCGAAGCCGCCGCCGGAGATGTGGCCGCCGACGCCGACGGTGGGGCAGGAGCCGCCGGAGAAGGCGAGGGAGCCGTTCGACGCGGCGGCGACGGCGTAGTAAAGCTGCCCTAGCGTCGCCCCGGCGCCGACCCACGCCGTGGCCGACCCAGGGTCGACCTCGACGGTGTTCAGGTTCATGAGGTCGAGGATGGCGAAGCGGGGTAGGGTTAGGGTTTGGGGGGTGGTGTAGGAGAGGCCCTCGTAGCTGTGGCCGGCGCTGCGGAGGAGGATGCGGAGGGAGGAGTTGCGGAGGCAGAGGACGGAGGAGGGCACGTGCGAGGGGGAGGAGGGGAGGACGATGGCGAGAGGCTTTGGCACGTGCGGGTGGGAGAAGCGGAGATTGTTGAGGGACGCGGAGAGGAGGGGGAAGTAGGGCGACGTGGCCGCGTCCGAGGGGTCGGATGGGTACAGCGTGAAGTTCCGCACCCCCGCCGATTTCAGACACGTGGCGAGATCCTGCACTACTGCGTTCGCGCCCAATAATAATAATAACAAAAATAAAATTGAGAATAAGAGCAGGGGAATAGCGGTGGCCATGGCGAGGGAGAATAAGTGAGGAGTAGGGGTTTAACAAAGGCATATATATAAATATATATATATATATCCTTTTTTATTTATCTATCATGATTGAGAGAGAGAGAATATATATAAAAAAATAAAGTTTAACTATTATACCATGG
Source organism: Tillandsia fasciculata (assembly GCA_029168755.2). Lineage (NCBI taxonomy): Eukaryota > Viridiplantae > Streptophyta > Magnoliopsida > Poales > Bromeliaceae > Tillandsia > Tillandsia fasciculata. The sequence continues at coordinate 905,173 of CM054945.1, read as the reverse complement.
ATAACACAAAATATATGATATTATTACATTTTCTGTCGTTAAATTTATTTTTTTAATTATTTTTATTTGTTGAATTATATTATTTTTTAAAATTTTTATTAAATTTTAAAATTTTATTATTATTATAATTATTTTTTTTTTTTCGAATCAAAAATTTAATAATACTAATTACATAATACGTTGAAAACAGTGTAAAGAGAGAAGCATTTGAAGACAAAATGGGAGAATTGCACTATAGTTCCTTGAAAGTTTACTTAATTTTATTGTGGTCCTCAAACATATTTATTATGTTCTTCGTACGAATAATTATTTTGAGTGCATCTCTTTTATTTACTCACAGAAAAGTACATCTTAAGTATTTGAATGAATAAGTTTTAAGTTCAATATTTTCACCTCTTAATTTTATTTAACATTTTAATTTGTAACATTTAGGAGTAAATAAAATATTATGATCAATTATTTCACTACCTCGCAGTATTTTCAAAATATGATACAGTTTATATTTGAACTAACAAATTTGTTACAAACTACTCATAATTTTTATTAAATACGAAAATGGTAAAATCTTCTAAATTGTAATATATCTACTAGCTAAAAATCTATAATGATCTTATAAGTTTACCAAATTTTTCTACTGGAGTTAATTATTTGATAATAATTTAAAATTCAGGGACCATAGTGAAGGCTAACTAAAGTTCTGGAGCTAATGGTGCAATTTACAGTAAATTATTGTTTTGTCGTGAGCATGTCATTGTGATGACACAATCAATAATTTTCTTTTTCAAACACAAAAGAGCTGACGTGGCAATGACGAAGCAGGGACCAATGTGTGATTTCACAAAAGGCTCGGCACCAGGTTGAGATTTTGACCCTCTGAGAGCGGCAGGCAATGGAGGGCCGGCCACCACCTCATTGTGTTTTTTTTTTTTTTTTTTTTTTTTTTTTTTTTTTTTCATTTTATTATTATTATTATTATTATTATTTTATTTTTTTAAAAAAATATTTTTAAATGGTGATTTAGAAGGCATATCCTCAATTGGTTTGTAGAAAATTACTACAATGGAAAACAAAACATGTGGTAATATTTAATTAGTTGTTTTTATCTTCGAAATTGATGATGCAGTAAACTTGGATTGTGAGTAAGATCACCAATTTCATGATTAGCATAGATTAGATAACAAAATGGCTCTCTCAAAAGAAGATAAAAAAGGTAATTTTATAAAAACATTTTAGAATCGTTGGTGCTAATCATTAATTTCAAAAACTTAAGCAGTTAGAAATATACGATCAATTCACTTAAAACGTGCAAACACAGCACTCAATTTATCTGTATATTAGCAAAAAAATTGAATCTATTTTTAACTCATAAATAAATAGCACTTTAATATTACTTGTCCTATTTTTATACCTTATTATAGATCCTTAGCGGAAATTCACGGATTAGAATTAAGTTTTAAGAGATTTTATATTTTTTTCATTTTTTTTTTTTTAAACTTTTTTATCCACTTTCACGGCACATGATGAGTTTAAGGACGAAGCTAACGAAAGGTGAAACAAAAAATAAAATTAAAAATAAAAATTATAAAATACATAGTGATACAGTTAAAACTACAGAATATTAAATTAAAAAAAAAATGATAAACCGAAAATACCTGAAGTTTTTTAAGTTCTTATTACTATAAGTAATATGCTGTTAGGTGGGTTAAAAATGTGCCAGCGTAGTGAGCGAATCTCTAACATCTTTGCTTGAATCTTCTACGTTGTTACGTGGGCCAAAAATGTTACAGATTTTTTTTTTTTTTTTTTTTTTCACGTTGTTTTTCTCTCTAGAAATCTTACTGTCTCACTCTTGTTGCCAAATTCATACTCGTAATGAATAAAGCGGTAGCTCGCTACATTTTTCTCTCAATTTTTTTTTTTTTTTTTTTTTTTTTTTTTTTTTTGCTTTTGCGGTTTAAAATTTTATTTTAGTTTTCCGCCAAAGGTAAAACTTAAAGAAAAAATAAAAGACAAGCCAAACAAACACTTAAGTACCAACGATTTTTTTTTTTTAAAGTTAATAATTATATTTAAAATAATAATATAATATAATAATATAGTATACAGTACATTACTTGTGCACTCCAATATTACAAAAATATGCAATTCCAAAGATTCATAAGATTGATCTCTTTTTCACTTTTCCACCAATTATTTATCAATTTTTTTTTTAAATTCTTGTTATCCATACACTAAAACATTATTTTGTTTACAAAACAACAAAACTACCCATAAATTCTTAATTAATTGTGCTAGATATAAATGAGGAGAAATTAATATATATTTTTATAACTAAAAAATATATGCAGGTACTAATGAATTGCTCAAAATATTCATAATTTAACAGAAATTCATCCATTTTACTAATAATTTTTGGATAAAAAAAATTAATATCTATACCGCAAATTTGCATGATATCATACTCAATATAAGGGGCAATTTTGGATTGTTTTTAGTTAATGGAAAATACAAAATATTATATTAGATAAACATATGGTGGAGATACATCAAGTAGGTGTTTTAAACTTGCTAATAACCAAAAGCATGAAAACTACGTGTGACTGAGCCATGTAACCAAACATTTTGTCTTATTTCAATTCAAAAAGCATTAAAAGAGAGGATTCATATTCAATACCTTGCACCTGATTGGACTCACAATTTTGATGGGTACCATTTAAACCATGGTGATAACTTATTAAAAGGGACAGATTCCATGGGCTTTAGGAAAATCAAAAACAAAAAAACAAAAAAACACATATTCAAGTTCTCTAAAAAACCATTTCTAATCATTCAGTTGAAAAAGTTGTGTAGTATACATCCATACCATACTATTATTTTCACATATTTAAATCGAATTTAAGCATTTGTAATGCCCCCAATAGTCCCACATCCGATGTGAATGGAATTGTGATTGAAAATATATGAGACATGGACACTAGTAATAATAACTGGATTTAAGCATTTTGAGATGTGGTTCGAGCGCCCAACGAGTTATTATTGCTAGTGGGTCGGGTCGTTACATTTAGTATCGGAGCCAATAACCAGCCGAAAATGTGCGGCGTCGTGACGTCAGGCCTAAACGGAGGGAATTTGTAATGCCCCCAATAGTCCCACAATAGTCTCACATTGAATGTAGATGGAATTGTGATTGAAAATATATGAGACATAGACACTAATAATAATAACTGGACTTAATCATTTTAGGCTGTGGTTTGAACCCAATAAGTTATTATTTCTAGTGGGCCGGATCGTTACAATATTCGACAAAATAATTATTTCACATAAATTTTATCAAAGTTCGCATATTTAATATACATGTTTGTCCTATTAAAATATATTAAAAAAAAGAATGATCCACTTGTTCCAATGCTTGGTAAAAATATAAATAAATACAGCTGTTTATACTTTTAAAGTATGTTTGACAAGCAATTGTGCTTATTTTACTAGCTACACATTTTCTCAATACCAAAAAGCTCCACAATTAATAATCACCATGTAATTTATTGTGGGATAGAAGTATGTAGCAAAGTAGAAGCACTCATTTTATTTGGTTTTGTGCAACTGCAACTGCTGCAGCAATATTCATATGTTTTGTAGCTCAATTATATCTATATTTGTTTTTTCTTACATCGAGTATAATCTAATTCGTTGTCAATTGCTGCAGTTAGAAGCTAATTTGGGTATAGTTCCAACTGCGACAGTTAAATTCAAATACACCAATCCAAACAATCTATATAAGCTGGCATGCAGTTGAAATTTCAATGCAGTAACAGCTATATACAATCAAATCCTAAATTTTGACTAATTATATATTATCTTATTATGTTCTTTCACTTCAACATATTAATCCTTAAAATTTCGCAGTTTCTTTTAAATCCTCCTTGATGCGTTTTCCGTCCAAAATTTCTAATATCTACGAGCATGTAAAGCAAACAAATAAACCCATCGAAAACCATAGTAAGAAATCTGTCAATTCGAGATCAATCTATGTAATAAAAGATGAAGGAAATTGAATCTGTTGAAGTCCAGGTACTAGCTATGCATTTTACCCTTAGGTTTCGCAAACTTCAAACATTATGGTTATGACTTTACCTTCTTCCTGAACGAGATGTGCGTTCACATGTTGGGAAAAAAAAGATGTTATTATAGTCATTTATATCATTATGGAAATAAATATATATGAAAGGAAAATTTCAACAGACTAAATCACACATCAGAAACAATGAGCAGATTTTAAAGAAGCGAATTATACTCCGCGAGCAGTTGAATACAACTACTCTATAATCAATTGATGGCATTTAACGGTGATAACATGGCAAATTTAGGGTGTTGTGCTTATGTGGAACCATAAGACTTTAAGAGGTCTGCAATCTACCATCCAAATAGCCTCAAGTCAATTGTTAGTTGTCTTGCAATAACATTTGACAGCAATAGAAGCTTTATGCTTCTATCTAGTTGCTGTTAAGCCTGCAGTTTTAAAATAACATTTTTGCAGAATCAATGAGGCTTATCCAACTCAGTTGTCAGCATAATGCAAATAGATCA
>CM054945.1:805108-900489 GCA_029168755.2 Tillandsia fasciculata | reverse complement strand
CTAAAATCTCACATCATCATGATATTCTGATATGTTCTGTATTTGCGATATAGTCTGACCTAACAAGAACGTCAAGATGTAAACAGGAGGAGTCTGTAAACACTCCAATAATTTCACATCGGATCGGACCGTGATTTCGATTAGGAATATATAATGTCATGCACACGAGTAATAATAACTAGACTTAAATATTTTGGAAAGATGATTTGTAGAGCGAACGAATTATTTTTTTTTTAGAGGGCTAAATTTTTTTTTTGAAGAGGAGCCGAACGAATTATTATTGCTAGTAAATCGGATTATTACAAAATCTATTAATGAATGTGCTTTTGGATTTCTTTTGGAGTATGATGCTTGAAAATATGTTTGAAGGGTTTAAATGAGCTTAAAAATTACCAAAGTGTATGGTCGAAGTGTATGGTCGATACTAGTTTGTTTAGTATAATATATATATATATAGGGGCAATTTTCTATGTACCCCTAAAAATTTTCCTGCTTTTAGATTTACCCATCTTAGAAGGCTAATATTAAAACTACCCTTCTTACGTTCCAACTTCTTTCCAAAATACCCCTGAAGTTAAACTCTGTTAGTGTACCGTTTGGAACTGCCGTTATCTGTGTATAATTACTATTTTGCCCTTTCAAATATACCATAAACCCTAAAAACCTAAACCCCTAAACCCTAAAACCTAAACCCTAAACCCTAAAACCTAAAAAATCATAAACCCTAAACCTAAAACCCTAAACAACCCTAAACCCTAAAACCCTAAACCCTAAACCCTAGAACCCTAAAAAACCCTAAACCCTAAACCCTAAAACCCTAAAAAATTCTAAACCCTAAATCTTAAACCCTAAACCCGGGGGCAAAATAGGTATATCTGATAGTTTTCAACTCCGACTTATTATTTAACTCTATTTTAACCCTAGTTAACTTAACAAAGGGAAACGGTAGGGGTTTTTAATAACGGTGGAACGTATGAAGGGTATATTGGAAACAAAAAAATAAGTGGGGGGTAAATGGAGTATTTCTTCATATTTCAGGGGTACACAGGCAATTATCCATATAGTATATACTATAATATATATATATATTATATATATATATATATATATATATATATTATATATATATATATATATAATATATATATTATTTTAGGAATGTATATGCAATGATGTGACTAGAATGTCAATGAGTCGAACATGAGCCGAACATAAGCGAGCTGGGATCGACTCGTTTATTAACGAACCGAACACGAGTTGGCTCGCGAATAACAAGTTAAAATTTTATTGTCACTATTAGGTGTAAAATTTTAAAAAAAAAATAAAAAAATAAAGTTTTAATCTAATAATTAAAATTTATAAAAAATTAATTTTTTTATATTATATTGGTCTAAAATCTAAATAGTAAAATTTATATAGTTATTTCTCATATATATATATATATATATATATATATATATATATATATATATATATATATATATATATATATATATATATATATATAGTCTTGCTATTATACTATCGATAGTACCAAGCATTTGGTACTATCAAATTTTCTATCCTTAGATCAATCTCTTTAATTATTTTCATCCGTTAGATTTTACTATTTCCCCAACCACTTATTAAAACAAAGGGACTCACTATCATCTCAACTACATATCTTTTAATTCAATGGTTAAAAATTTAATAGCACCAATAATTTGATACTATTAATAGTATTCCAGCCTAGCTATATATAGGAGTAGCAATCCAACTCGAGCCGACCACAGCTCGCTCGTGTTCGGCTCGTTGACACCCTATATATAATATATATATATATATATATATAGTTCGACTATTGTGCTTGTATAAATACCAAACAATTGGTGCTTGTAAGTTTTCTACCATTAGATATAACCCTTTGATTAATTCTACCCCTTAGATCATACTATTATACCAATCACCCACTAAACCAAAGGGGCCCACCATCATCCTAACCGCACATTTTTACATCCAAAGATAAAAAACTCACAAGCACAAATAACTTTATACTTTTACGAGCATAGAAGCTCAATTTTGTTTATATATATATATATATATATATATATATATATATATATATATATATATATATATTCGAGCTGTTATCGAGCCGAACACGAGCGAGCTGATGACCCTAGCTCGTGTTCGGCTCGTTTATTAAACGAGCTGAAAAATTCGACTTATTTATTAAACAAGTGATTTGATCTCGAGCTCATTTCAAATCGAATATGAATTAGCTTGGAACATCAAGCTATATTTGTCACCCCTATAAATGGCTCACCTAAATCTCTTTGCTCGTACTTTTTTTTTTTTATTTTAACAGCAAAATCTCAACCAAACTTGGCCGATACTCTATTACTCATTATATTATTATTATTATTTTTGCTTTTGTTTTTGCTGTAAATCGAAGCTGAAATAGGTATCATTAGTTCAAAAAAAACAAGAGTGTGGTATTAAATTAAAGTTTTACTTTTTATTATTAATTAATAGGCACTAAACTTAATATAATCATAAAGTAATGTTATTATTAATTAATTAATTAATGGGCAGAGGAGGAATACTCTGTGCATCATTAAAAACATTATGCGGATCAATTATGGTCTTCGCCCGCACCAACCTATCGAAATTCCCCAAAAAGTACTTCTCCCCCCACCTCCTCGCTCGGTGCACCGGGTCTATGGACCGCCGTTGAAACCCCCTCTACTCCAATCATCGGTGCCCAGGTCCAGGTCCACGTAGTTCACGTACGCCGCGCGCGGGTTCTGCGATACGAACGGCCGCATAAATTTATAGAACGAGCGGATCCACGCCACGTACGTCGCTTCCATGCGGTTGTTTTGCGCCGTCCAACCTACTTGGTACTGGATCCCGTACAAGTTCCCGGCCCTATGCGGGAACGGGAGCGCCCCGGGCTCTATGCGGGCCATGGCCCCACCGTACGGGTCCAGGATCATGTACGCGCTCGGCTCGTCGGATAGCATCTCGACGGCCCTGATTATCCCGTACAACGGGATCGGCGTCCGCACGTAATCCGACTTCGCCTTGAAGAACCCCTTACCGTGCGAAACGCGGCTGGTCAACTCCGACGTTGACTCCAGCCCCTCGAGTTGGGCCGCCGATTCGGCCCAGGTCAACTCGGCCCAGTTCGATTCCTCGGCGCCCAGCTCGGGGAATCGTTGACTCAACACGCGCATCGCCGAGTTTTTGGGGCCGAGGAACAGGCCCGTGAACGAAGCCGTTGCGTTCCCGCGCGTTGACCCGGCGAGGAACACCGAGAGGTAAAACTCGTCGGGCAAACTCGGCCCCACGCGCTGCCACGCGTCCACCAACTCGGCGACGAGTTGACTGGGACCGGGCCGGTCGACGGTCAACAGTGCAACTCGGTCCGGGACCGGAACGAGCCGGAGCTTCCAAGCGTAGACCACTCCCCAGCCGCCGCCGCCGCCCCCGCGAAGCGCCCAAAACACGTCCTCGCCCATCGAGTCGCGGTCCAGGATTCGACCCGCCGAGTCGACTAGGACGGCGTCGACCACGTTGTCGGCGGCGAGCCCGAACTTCCGCGACAGGAACCCGAAGCCGCCGCCGGAGATGTGGCCGCCGCACCCGACTGTCGAGCATGACCCGGCAGAAAACGCCAGCGACCGGGTCGACTCGGCCACCGAATAGTATACCTCGCCCAGCGTCGCGCCCGACTCGACCCACGCGGTCGAGTCGGCACTGTCGACTCGCACCCGGTTGAGGTTCATGAGGTCGACGACCGCGAAGCGGTCACGGCGCGCAACGGTGGTGTAGGATAAGCCCTCGTAGCTGTGGCCGCCGCTGCGCACGCGGATGACGAGGGAGGCGCGGCGGAGGCAGAGGACGGCGTCGCGGAGCTGGTCTTTGGAGGCCGGGAGGATTACGGCGACAGGTTTAGGTACGTCGGGGAGGGAGAAGCGGAGGTTCTGAATGGAGAAGTCGAGCAGGTCGGTGTATGAGGCCGACGGATCAGGGTCGGCGGCGAGAGAGAAGTTGCCAACGCCGGCCGCGACGAGGCATGAAGTAAGAAGACTATTTTCAGTACTAGGAGAAGAAGAAGAAGAAGAAAAGGAGCAGCTACAATTTGAGATGAAGATGAGGAGGAGGAGGCACAAGAAGAGAGCTGTGAATGTATGCATAGTAATTGGAGCTAGTAACTGGAGCATTGAACAATGAACGTTACAAATATATATATACAGAAAAAAAAAAAAAAATACTATACTATTAATAATAATATCATATCAGTACTATAAATTTTCGTTGAAATAATATGCGGTAAATATAATAATAATTTTGTAGAATTTAATAAAATTTTGATAAAATAATATAAATCTTACATAACCAATATATATATATAGAGAGAGAGAGAGAGAACGCGTGCAAGTGTGTGTTCTTCGATATATATAGTTCTGTATTGAATAAAAAAAAAATTCTAAGTGAAAATATAAGATCACTCATCATCATAATAATAACAATAACTAAATTAATAATTATTTCTAATACAGGTAGTAAAGGACTTAGTAGCTAGTATCCAAAGTTCCGAATTCGAAATTTAATTACTTCATATTTTTAGTCAAATTTATTTTCTAAAAAAAATAAATAAAACGATAAGGTGCTATCTTTCTCTTTTTTGTAAAAAAAATAAATTTACATATTTTGACTGATATTTTGAACTCAACGACTTATTATTATTAGTCGGTTGAGTCATTACAGCTGATATCAAAATCAAATACCAGCTGAAAATATACTTTTATAATATACAGAATAAAGTACTAACTACAACACGAGATAATTATTGCTTAATTAGATTAGGAAAATGGATGTGAAATTCAAAATAAAAAAAAAAAGTTCACAATCAATTTGCATGATTATGATCATCTTATAAAACACCATCAAATTCATTGTAATTTAATGGTTTAATTTTAGTGGGGAACTGTTACGATTAAACTTTTATTCAAATTTAAAGTCGAGCTACTGATCTTGTTTTTAAAAGATAAATAAAACAAATAGTTTGTTATATTCCTCATATTTTTTTAAAAAAGAAAATTCAACTTGTTCAAATATAGCCGCCTTATTAGAATCATACGTACGTAGGTGGAAAAGCCAATGATGTAACACCAACCTATCTAGAGTCCGTTTGGTAACGGAATAAAACAGAACTAGTTATTCCAGGAATAAGTATAAAATAATGTTTGGGATGATTTCAAAAATAAGAGATTTTGTGTTTGGTATAAGAATGAGTAATAATAGGAATAAAGAATTTTAATTAAGATAAATTACTTTTTTCCCCCTCAAATTTTATTATGTAATAATAAGGTGAGAGCGTGAGAGAGAATATTTAAGGAAAAAGTAAGAGAGTGGTTGGAAAGAGTGACAACAGTGATTCTCACTTATTATAATTTTACTAAAAAAAATTATACCGATTAATTTTTGGTACGTTTAAAAAAATAAAAAATATATATATATATATATATTTTTTCGGTTCTATAGGAATCCAAACAAGAAGAGAGTTGCTTTGGATATTTTCATGTTTTAATTTTCGCCTGTGAGGGTGCAAATGCAACACGTTGTGTGCTTATTTCCATATGCATGTTGAGTAGTACATAGAAACAAACGATCTAGTTAAATGCCAACCAATGAAATTGTGGGCGGTTAAATTACATTAAATTCAATACACTTTTTGCGGACATTTCTATAAATTTTGCGTGTTCATGTCGAATACTTACGTATTCGATGTGAATATTTTTTGAACGCGCACTTAATATCGATTCATAACACATACAATTAAAAAATATTTATTTATAATAAAATTTGATAAATTTTTAGCTTTTTTGATAAATATATATAAATATTATTTAGATAATATAAAAAAATTATGTATGATGACTTTTTTTTAAATATATATATAAATTATTATTGACAAATTTTATAAATTTTCATTCGTATAAAAAATATAATAATATTTTATCAAAAATTATATTATATATATAATAAATATATATTATTATATTTTATTATCCGTGTTAATATCGTATCTGTATTTTTATTTTTTAAAAATTATAGAATCATCGTATTGGAGTCATATCGTGTTCCGTATCTCATGTAAGTATTAGTTATCAAATTATATAAAATAATTATTATTTTATAAAATTTAAATTATTAAAAAGTAATATTTTTAATATTTATATTCATCATCGATTTCTCTTTACCATTATACTTAGCCTTTTTTTTTTTTTTTTCTTTTTTTGCCAACCATATCAAAACGATAATTATTATCATTGAGGACGATGATACGTTCATCTTTCAATATCGTCATTTTTCTACGTGATGTCGATGTATTTATTATTATTGTCACTTTCGAAAATGAGTTGACCATTCACAGTCATGAATAAAATTGCCACGCAAATTTGTTCAATGGAGACTTTCTCCATCATCTTTTTTCTTTTCTCTTCTTTTACATCATAATTTTTTTTTTAATATAAGAATATTTTTTAAATAACGTTTGAAGAAAATTAGTATTCTCAAATATTTCTATAATATAATAAATATCTACGTTTCAAAAAGTACTATTATATAAGTATCAAACTAATTTATTAAATAATAAATTTTGTTATTATTTTTAATTTTTTAATGTTTTATAATGTGAGGATTTAAAAAAATTCTAATATTTTAAAACGTCATAATATATTTTATTGACATTTGACATAAGCGTCAGTATATACGTGACGACTTTTATTTATAAACGCTTTATCTGATATTTGCTACATTAAAATACCTTTAAGCTAGCATTATTAATTAAAAAAAAATATTTTTAAATATTAATTTTCTTGTATTGCCAAGATGATGTTTGAGAATTAGAGAAAATGCATGAAATAAAATAAAGCGAGCAAGTTAAAAAATAAATAAATAAATAAATAATCAAAGTGGTAAGTAAAACACAAAGTGAATTGTAGGAAAGGTTTTTTTTTTTTTTTTTTTTAATTTGTTTTGTAATTTAGCCAAAATTGTAATGTAATATTGATTATACATTAACAAATTCAAAGTGGTAATGAATTATATATGAAGTTTCTTTTAATAACTTCCTATAGCAAATCAAGCTAAAACTCCAAATTAAGTTTAACTCCTTTGGGATCTTATAAGGTTATTTTAGCTTTCTTTTTATAGTAAAAATTTCAAAATTCCTATTTCTCTACTTGTAACTTAAAATTTTGATATTGCTCCCACGTACTATTTTATATTTTATCATTTGTGACGTCCTAATTTTTGAGGGACCATCTATTTTAGAACTATTCTGGGTCGGATTGGGCAAGGGTGGCATGGAGTGGACAGGTGAAAATTTTGATCTTGGAGGAGGAGGAGGAAGAGATGGCTTGGAGATTCTCCACAGCAGGAAGGAGGAATCAATGATCGAGGGTGGAGGGATCGAGGGAGAGAGCTTCGTTGCCAAGAAAGATGGCGAAGAGAGAGGTGGTGACATAGAGATAGAGGAGAAGAAGAATAAGAACTCAAGAGGAGGAGAGCGAGAGTTGAGAGAATGATGTTGGTCATTGCATGTGAGTTTTTATGGTTGGGCATTAGTCGTGTGTAGAATTTGATTTTAGATGCATAAGTGACTCATTGAGTTTGGAGTTTACAATTAATTATTGGAAGTTGGGAATAAAAAGAGTTCACAATTAATTCATTTGGAGTTGAGAAATGAAAAGAGTCAGAAAAAAAAAAAAAAAAAAAAAAAAGACTTATTATGATCGGAAATTAAAGAGTCCTACCAGAAAAAATTTGGTATTCAAAATTCTCAATCTGAATGAAAAAATTATGTCAGGTGATAAGAAATAAGGAAATATTTAATATTTGCCAACTTAACAATATATAGAAGCAATATTATAGAAATCTACAGTAATTTTTGACTTATTTAGGCTGTGCCTGCGCTTGCATTAGGTAACTTTTTTTTTTTTTTTTTTTGGCAAAAGGAGAATAAGAAAGTGTTTGGCCTAAATTTTGAAAAATAATTTTAGGATAAATTTTTTTTTTTATTGGTAACCATTTTTTCAAAATATGTCTTTAATTGTTAAAATCAGATTTTTAATTTTAGAGATTCTAGTTGTTAAAATCACATTTCTAATTTTAGAGGCCTAAAAGCAAAAGCATGTAAATTTCCATATTGGACTAAAATTTTAAGTTTAAATTTTAAATCTTAAATTTATGATTTCAAGTTTTAGATTTTAAATTTCAAATTTCAAATTTTAAATTTAGATATTAAATTATAAAATTTTAAATTTTCAAAGTCAAATATAAATTTTCAAATAAAATTTTACAAAAAAAAAAATAAATAAATAAAAAAAATTGCAAACAATAAAATAATTTTACCAACCAACTTTAAAAAATCACTTCAAAAATATCACTTCCCCACTAGACTCATCCAAACAACCTATAATTTTAACTAAAATTAATTTTTCAAATCAAAATTAATTATATAAAAATTATTTTTTCATAGACCAAACATCTGAAAAAGTAGGTTATAAGAAGGTGGATCTACTGGAGTAAGAGAGAAAAGAAAAAGGCACTGAGCCCAGGCCCAGAGGGTCCGGACTTCAGAGAAAAATTGCCCAGTGGCCCATTTTTGATCTTTTTGATAAAAAGCAAAGTACAGACAGAAGTTGTATACAGTAAGGCTGCGTTTGGTTCGGGATCTTCTGGTATAAATAAAAATTGGTTATTCTGAGGATAGGTATAAGTTCAGGTACAAGCAAGAATTATAGTAATTTTGTATTTGGTTGAGTATAAAGGTTGTACCGGGATAAGAAAAATTGTGTTTGGTAAGTTAAAAGAGGAATAAGAATAATAGAAGGGATTAAAATTTATAAAATAAAATAAAATAATTTAAAATTTTATAAATTTAAATATCTTATAATTTAAAAAATTTTAATTAAATAATAATAATAAGAAGAAACAGGTGTAACAGCTCCACCTGTGGGGTGGAACAGCTGTTCTATCCTTATACCGGAATAACCTGGTATGGGGAGAGTTCCCGCCACACTTAAATGCTGTTTGGGTATAAAAGGGGATAACCCCCTTATCCTATTCCCCCTTATACCGGTTGCCAAACGAGGCCTAAGGGCTTGTTTGGTCCACCTCTTTTATTTAGACTATAAAATTAATTAAAGTGAGATTCATCGATTCCGATAGTTATTGTTTGGTTTTGTAGAAATCTAATTTCGATTCCCATTCATTCATAGTTATTGAGCTTAAGCGGTTACAGAACGGTATTTTTAATATTTCAGCACTTTCCGTCACGTCTGGAACTCTGAGGTATGAAATTATATGAAACAATCGTTATACTTCAAAAACTTAAATTATTAAAAAATAATATCAGAATAAACTACTGGAAATCCCTCCTTACAAATACATCTCCCTCCTCTTCTTTGCTCAAATTTTGTTTTTTATTTTCACTCCAATTATGTATTAATCATGCTCTGAATGTGATATGAAAAGAATATTACATGTTTCTTCTCCACATCCTCCAATCCATTAGTGAATTTTTACTTTGTCCCATTTTTTTAAGAGTAATATATAATTATGCTTTTAAAAACATTAAATTTTAAACTATCCAAACACTTTATGATTTTTTTTTTTTTTTTTTTTTTTAATGAATGTAGGATAGTTTAACTATATTATATTTTTTAGTGCATCAAAACGAGTTCTTAGACTATAAAATCGAAATAAAATTTATATTTTTGTTTGGTACATCCAACCAGACCCTTAGGTAGCGTTTGGTTCGGGGATTAGAAAAATTTTGTTATACCGGGGATAGGTACAGATTCTGGTATTAGCAGGAATTGGTGTAAATTTGCGTTTGGTTTGTTTTATGAGTTATACCGGAATTAAAGTAAATTGTGTTTGGTAAATTATATAGGAATAAGGAGAATAGGAAGAATTGGTAAAAATTGTGTTTGGTTGAGTATAGAGGAATAAGAAGAATTGATAAGTGATAAATTTGTGTATTGACTATTTTGCCCTTTATGATATAATATATAAATAAAATAATTTATTATATTAATCAACCTAATAATAAATTTAAAATATTATTTAAAATTGTAAAAAATATTTAAATATATATATAAATAAATAAAAAATACTAAAAAATTATAGAAAATTACATATTAAAATATTTAAAATTTTGATTGTTTTGACTATTTTGCCCTTTAAATTAAAGTTTAAATAGGAGTAAAAATTTTAATTTTTAAAATTTATATAAATTTTAAAAAAATACATAATAAAAATTAAAGTTTAAGTGAGAGTAAAATTTTAAGTGAGAGTAAATAAAAATTAATTTTTAAATTTTAAGTGAGAGTAAAAATTTAAATTTTTAAATTTATATAAATTTTAAAAAATTTATAAAATAATTGTATAAATTTGAAAAATTTAAAATTAATAATTTTTTTTCAAAAATGAAATAAAATAAAATTTTTAGATTTATTAAAAAATAAGTTAAAAAATTAAAAATTTTTAAAAAATTTAAAATTTAAAATTTAAATATTTTTTAAAATTTAAAAATTCTAATTTAAAAAATTTATAAAATAATTTTTATTAATATGCAAAAGAAAGAAAAAAAAAATTAAAACCCACTTAAAAGAGAGAGGAAAGAAAGAGAGAGTCTTTTCTCGATTCCCGTGCCACTTTATGGGTTCCTCCCAATTCCACCTATTTGCTGGAACCCGGATTCCCGATTTCATTCCCGTAATTCCAGCAAGCCTAGAACCCGGATTCCCCCCTATTCTATTCCCGTTTGGGTATGGACTTGGGGATAAGGGGGGTATTCCCCCCTTATCCCCTTACCAAACGAGTTCTTAGACTATAAAATCAAAATGAGATTTATTGATTCTGACATATGTTATTTGGATTGTTTAATTTTGAATTGAGAATGATCCAATCCATTTACAGCCTAATCAAATTTTGAATCATACTCACCCACACATTTCCCTCCGAATATGTTCTAAATGTGATATTACAAGTTTCTTATCGTGACACACACACCAACTAAAATACATGAATGTATTATTTTTTATTTATTATATTTTAACAGTAATTTTTTTTTATACATAATATATTTGATATACGTGATAAAGACACACTCTTTCTTAACGGTGGTATGCTCTGCGCGTGGCGGAACACGTCGTCGGGATCAACGGCGGTTTTGGCCCGCACGAGGCGATCGTAATTCCCCAGAAAATACCTCTCCCCCCACGCCCTCGCCTCCTCGACGGGATTCGTGCAACCGACGCCCCTGATCCCGATCCCTTCGATCCCAGCCGTCCATTGGCCCAGATCGAGGTCCACGTAGTTCACGTACGCCGCCCTGGGCCCCGCCGACACGTGGCGCTCCATGTGCGCATAAAACCCCCGCAGCCACTCCACGTACTCGGCGCTGTAAGGGTCGTCCTCCGCCGTCCACTCGATCAAGTACTGGACGGCGTAGATGTTCCCGGCCCTATGCGGGAACGCGATCGCGTCGCTCTTTATGCGGCCCATGGCTCCGCCGTACGGGTCGAGGATCAGGTACGCCCGCGGCTGCTGGGAGAGCAAATCGACGGCTCTGATCAGGTCCACGTATGCGAGCGGCGTCCGCACGTAGTCGGACTTGGCCTTGAAGTAGGTCTTTTTGCGGAGGACCCGGTCTTTGAGGTCGTGCACCGAGCTCCCCTTCGGTAGACCGGAGAAGAACAGGACCGAGTCGATCCATGTCGACTCGGTCCATGTCGACTCGGTCGACCCGAGCTCGGCGAACCGGCGACTCAGTAGCCGAGCCGCGGGGCGACTCGGGCCGAGAAAGAGGCATTTGAAGGTGACGGAGAGGGAGCCGGTCCGGTTCGACTCGGGCAAAGCGGATCCGACGAAGGCGGAGAGGTAGAGCTCGTCGGGGAGGGAGGGGGCGACGAGTTGCCATTTGTGGAGTAGAGCGGCGACGAAATGGGGTGAGCCGGGGAGGTTGAGGACGAAGGAGGAGACGATGGAGGGGACGGGGACGAGGCGGAGGCGCCATGAGAGGACGGGGCCGAAGGAGGCGCCGCCGCCGCCGCGGAGGGCCCAGAAGGGGTCCGGGCCCATGGCGGAGCGGGAGAGGAGGGAGCCGGTGCCGGGATGGAGGAGGACGGCGTCGATGGCGAGGTCGGCGGCGAGGCCGAAGCGGCGGGAGAGGAGGCCGAAGCCGCCGCCGGAGATGTGGCCGCCGACGCCGACGGTGGGGCAGGAGCCGCCGGAGAAGGCGAGGGAGCCGTTCGACGCGGCGGCGACGGCGTAGTAAAGCTGCCCTAGCGTCGCCCCGGCGCCGACCCACGCCGTGGCCGACCCAGGGTCGACCTCGACGGTGTTCAGGTTCATGAGGTCGAGGATGGCGAAGCGGGGTAGGGTTAGGGTTTGGGGGGTGGTGTAGGAGAGGCCCTCGTAGCTGTGGCCGGCGCTGCGGAGGAGGATGCGGAGGGAGGAGTTGCGGAGGCAGAGGACGGAGGAGGGCACGTGCGAGGGGGAGGAGGGGAGGACGATGGCGATAGGCTTCGGCACGTGCGGGTGGGAGAAGCGGAGATTGTTGAGGGACGCGGAGAGGAGGGGGAAGTAGGGCGACGTGGCCGCGTCCGAGGGGTCGGATGGGTACAGCGTGAAGTTCCGCACCCCCGCCGATTTCAGACACGTGGCGAGATCCTGCACTACTGCGTTCGCGCCCAATAATAATAATAACAAAAATAAAATTGAGAATAAGAGCAGGGGAATAGTAGTGGCCATGGCGAGGGAGAATAAGTGAGGAGTAGGGGTTTAACAAAGGCATATATATATATATATATATATATATATATATATCCTTTTTTATTTATCTATCATGATTGAGAGAGAGAGAATATATATAAAAAAATAAAGTTTAACTATTATGCTATGATAACATAAAATATATATTAAATATAAATTTATTTTTTTTAATTATTTTTATTTGTTGAATTATATTATTTTCTAAAATTTTTATTAAATTTTAAAAATTTATTGTTATTATAATTGTTTATTTTTTTATTTTCGAATAAAAAATTTAATAACACTAATTACATAATACGTTGAAAACAGTGTAAGAAGAGACGCATTTGTATTGTTGGTTAGTGTACTTAGAGAGGAAGGAGCAAGACAAAAATGGGAGAATTGCACTATAGTCCCTTGAAAGTTTACTTAATTTTATTGTGGCCCTCAAACATATGGATTATGTTCTTCGTACGAATAATTGTTTTGAGTGCATCTCTTTTATTTATTCACAGAAAAGTACATCTTAAGTATTTGAATGAATAAGTTTTAAGTTCAATATTTTCACCTCTTAATTTTATTTAACATTTTAATTTGTAACATTTAGGAGTAAATAAAATATTATGATCAATTATTTCACTACCTCGCAGTATTTTCAAAATATGATACAGTTTATATTTGAACTAACAAATTTGTTACAAACTACTCATAATTTTTATTAAATACGAAAATGGTAAAATCTTCTAAATTGTAATATATCTACTAGCTAAAAATCTATAATGATCTTATAAGTTTACCAAATTTTTCTACTGGAGTTAATTATTTGATAATAATTTAAAATTCAGGGACCATAGTGAAGCCTAACTAAAGTTTTGGAGCTAATGGTGCAATTTACAGTAAATTATTGTTTTGTCTTTTGAGCATCTCATTGTGATGACACAATCAATAATTTTCTTTTTCAAACACAAAAGAGCTGACGTGGCAATGACGAAGCAGGGACCAATGTGTAATTTCACAAAAGTCTCGTCACCAGGTTGAGATTTTGACCCTTGAGAGCGGCAGGCAATGGAGGGCCGGCCACCTCCTCATTGTGTTTTTTTTTTTTTTTTTTTTTTTTTTTTACATTTTATTATTATTATTATTATTATTATTTTATTTTTTTTAAAAAAATATTTTTTAATGGTGATTTAGAAGGCATATCCTCAATTGGTTAGTAGAAAATTACTACAATGGAAAACAAAACATGTGGTAATATTTAATTAGTTGTTTTTATCTTCGAAATTGATGATGCAGTAAACTTGGATTGTGAGTAAGATCACCAATTTCATGATTAGCATAGATTAGATAACAAAATGGCTCTCTCAAAAGAAGATAAAAAAGGTAATTTTATAAAAACATTTTAGAATCATTGGTGCTAATAATTAATTTCAAAAACTTAAGCAGTTAGAAATATACGATCAATTCACTTAAAACGTGCAAACACAGCACTCAATTTATCTGTATATTAGCAAAAAAAATTAAATCTATTTTTAACTCATAAATAAATAGCACTTTAATATTACTTGTCCTATTTTTATACCTTATTATAGATCCTTAGCGGAAATTCACGGATTAGAATTAAGTTTTAAGAGATTTTATATTTTTTTCATTTTTTTTTTTTTTAAACTTTTTTATCCACTTTCACGGCACATGATGAGTTTAAGGACGAAGTTAACGAAAGGTGAAACGAAAAATAAAATTAAAAATAAAAATTATAAAATACATAGTGATACAGTTAAAACTACATAATATTAAATTAAAAAAAAATGATAAACCGAAAATACCTAATATTAAATTAAAAAAAAATGATAAACCGAAAATACCTGAAGTTTTTTAAGTTCTTCTTACTATAAGTAATATGCTGTTAGGTGGGTTAAAAATGTGCCAGCGTAGTGAGCGAATCTCTAACATTTTTGTTCGAATCTTTTACGTTGTTACGTGGGCCAAAAATGTTACAGATTTTTTTTTTTTTTTTTTTTTCACGTTGTTTTTCTCTCTAGAAATCTTACTGTCTCACTCTTGTTGCCAAATTCATACTCGTAATGAATAAAGCGGTAGCTCGCTACATTTTTCTCTCAATTTTTTTTTTTTTTTTTTTTTTTTTTTTTTTTTTTTTTTTGCTTTTGCGGTTTAAAATTTTATTTTAGTTTTCCGCCAAAGGTAAAACTTAAAGAAAAAATAGAAGACAAGCCAAACAAACACTTAAGTACCAACGATTTTTTTTTTTAAAGTTAATAATTATATTTAAAATAATAATATAATATAATAATATAGTATACAGTACATTACTTGTGCGCTCCAATATTACAAAAATATGCAATTCCAAAGATTCATAAGATTGATCTCTTTTTCACTTTTCCACCAATTATTTATCAATTTTTTAAAAAAATTCTTGTTATCCAAACACTAAAACATTATTTTGTTTACAAAACAACAAAACTACCCATAAGTTCTTAATTAATTGTGCTAGATATAAATGAGGAGAAATTAATATATATTTTTATAACTAAAAAATATATGCGGGTACTAATGAATTGCCTAAAATATTCATAATTTAACAGATATTCATCTATTTTACTAATAATTTTTGGATAAAAAAAATTAATATCTATACCGCAAATTTGCAGGTAACTTACAGATATCATCAAGTAAGAACTCAATAATTAAGGGGCAATTTTGGACTTGTTTTTAGTTTCTAATGGAAAATACAAAATATTATATTAGATAAGCATATGGTGGAGATACATCAAGTAGGTGTTTTAAACTTGCTAATAACCAAAAGCATGAAACCTACATGTGTGACTGAGCCATGTAACCAAACATTTTGTCTTATTTCAATTCAAAAAGCATTAAAAAGAGAGGATTCATATTCAATACCTTTCACCTGATTGGACTCACAATTTTGATGGGTACCATTTAAACCATGGTGATAACTTATTAAAAGGGACAGATTCCATGGGCTATAGGAAAATCAAAAACAAAAAAACAAAAAAACACATATTCAAGTTCTCTAAAAAACCATTTCTAATCATTCAGTTGAAAAAGTTGTGTAGTATACATCCATACCATACTATTATTTTCGCATATTTAAATCGAATTTAAGCATTTGTAATGCCCCCAATAGTCCCACATCCGATGTGGATGGAATTGTGATTGAAAATATATGAGACATGATTACTAGTAATAATAACTGAACTTAAGCATTTTGAGATGTGGTTCGAGCCCAACAAGTTATTATTGCTAGTGGGCCGGGTCGTTACATTTAGTATCGGAACCAATAACCAGTCGAAAATGTGCGGCGTCGTGACGTCAGGCCTAAACGGAGGGAATCTGTGATGCCCCCAATAGTCCCACATCGGATGTGGATGAAATTATAATTGAAAATATATGAGACATGGACACTAGTAATAATAACTGGACTTAAGCACTTTAGGCTGTGGTTTGGGCCCAACGAGTTATTATTCATAGTGGGCCGGATCGTTACAATATTCGACAAAATAATTATTTCACATAAATTTTATCAAAGTTTGCATATTTAATATACATGTTTGTCCTATTAAAATATATAAAAAAAAAAAGAATGATCCACTTGTTCCAATGCTTGGTAAAAATATAAATAAATACAGCTGTTTATACTTTTAAAGTATGTTTGACAAGCAATTGTGCTTATTTTACTAGCTACACATTTTCTCAATACCAAAAAGCTCCACAATTAATAATCACCATGTAATTTATTGTGGGATAGAAGTATGTAGCAAAGTAGAAGCACTCATTTTATTTGGTTTTGTGCAACTGCAACTGCTGCAGCAATATTCATATCTTTTGTAGCTCAATTATATCTATATTTGTTTTTTCTTACATCGAGTATAATCTAATTCGTTGTCAATTGCTGCAGTTAGAAGCTAATTTGGGTATAGTTCCAACTGCGACAGTTAAATTCAAATACACCAATCCAAACAATCTATATAAGCTGGCATGCAGTTGAAATTTCAATGCAGTAACAGCTATATACAATCAAATCATAAATTTTGACTAATTATATATTATCTTATTATGTTCTTTCACTTCAACATATTAATCCTTAAAATTTCGCAGTTTCTTTTAAATCCTCCTTGATGCGTTTTCCGTCCAAAATTTCTAATATCTACGAGCATGTAAAGCAAACAAATAAACCCATCGAAAACCATAGTAAGAAATCTGTCAATTCGAGATCAATCTATGTAATAAAAGATGAAGGAAATTTGAATCTGTTGAAGTCCAGGTACTACCTATGCATTTTACCCTTAGGTTTCGCAAACTTCAAACATTATGGTTATGACTTTACCTTCTTCCTGAACGAGATGTGCGTTCACATGTTGGGAAAAAAAAGATGTTGTTATAGTCATTCATATCATTACGGAAATAAATATATATGAAAGGAAAATTTCAACAGACTAAATCACACATCAGAAACAATGAGCAGATTTTAAAGAAGCGAATTATACTCCGCGAGCAGTTGAATACAACTACTCTATAATCAATTGATGGCATTTAACGGTGATAACATGGCAAATTTAGGGTGTTGTGCTTATGTGGAACCATAAGACTTTAAGAGGTCTGCAATCTACCATCCAAATAGCCTCAAGTCAATTGTTAGTTGTCTTGCAATAACATTTGACAGCAATAGAAGCTTTATGCTTCTATCTAGTTGCTTTTAAGCCTGCAGTTTTAAAATAACATTTTTGCAGAATCAATGAGGCTTGTCCAACTCAGTTGTCAGCATAATGCAAATAGATCAATAGGAAAGCTGCACCAAGATACCATACGACAATGATCATCACCAAAAGTGATAAGATCTAGACCCATAAGTTGTTAATTTGTACATCGAGAGTTTGCCAACCTGGTAACTGGATGCTACATTTGCACCATCTTTACAACAGCAAATGAGCAAGCCTCTTTCTAACTTTTACTTCTATTAAGTTTAAAATTAGTCTACTGCAGCCCACACTTAAAATGTCGTCCAGCCTCTTTCGGTATAGGTTTGTGATGTGCTCTTTATGTTATTAACATCTATAGTTTGTCCCTTACCTTACTTTTCCTGTTTGTCTTTCTTAGTGTTTTTGGCTCTTGTTTGATTTTTCTTCTAAATTCTTCTAGTTAATGTCAAGTTTAGTTCTTATTATTTTCAGTTTCAAAGATTGATTGAGATCCATAGCAAAAAATGCCATCCTATTTGCCTACACATCATCCTATGCTTCCTTTTTAATTATAGTAAAAAATTGCACCATCAGAATATGACAGCCAATGACTAGAACTAGTTGGATGATAGATTGTATTTCCCGTACAGTTATACAACTTAGCATATGGCCAAATATCTATAAAATAATAATGTCGTCATCATTTGACAACATTGGTTAACTATAAACTAGTCAGATGGTCGATTGTATATCCTATAGTATCAGCATGCTACACCATTCAGAGGATGGCCTTCCCACTGATATGATAGATGTGTTGTGTTACGAAATAGAAACTAAGGCCTCATGTTTATATAGGTAAGTACAAATCTAATCTAAATCAAATGTTCTATATTTTCTCTTTTGCTCCACTACATTTAATTTTTTGCTAGTAGAAACTCAAACTTTGATACGTTGGATAATGCACCCCATTTCTTCTCAAATAGTTTTGTGTCCTTCGTAAGTCTGCATCTCTTGATTGATGATCTTTGACCTAAAGGAAGCAACATGAAGACCTGGATAACAACTTATACGACTTTAGATGCTTTCAAAATCATCAGTAGAACCTCAAAAACTTTGAATTTGCAAATTTAAATTCAAATTAATCAACCTACTTCATTGCACTTGGTGCACCTACGAATCATTTGAAGGTAGGATACTCTAATTCCGCTAGCACATCAATAGGTGTAGTACTATTAATTTAGTTATTAAGCTATTAAGCATGAATCTAATTTGAGCCACTAAACTCATTTCAAACTTATACAAAAGCCTCAGCTAGAAACGTCTAATCTTCTCCAAAGATGGCTAGTTGGGTTGGAAAAATTTTAAATAGGGGGTTCTGTTAGGGCTGAGAATTTCAGCCCACCGCAGGTTTTGTAGGTCTTGGAATGAGCCCACATTTAATTGAATCATTTAAGCCAAAGCCAAACTTCAACCTAAACCCAAATTGAGCAGACAATACATTAGAATCCATTGTTTCTATTGACAGATATTTATATCATACAAAAAAGTTACACATTTGTTTAAATATTCTTAAATTACTTGGGCAATATTTGGTTAAATGATCAAGCTGTGGTAATGGTAAACATTTCCAGTACCCAATGCAACAAAGGTATGAGCTATCCCCAGGTGAAATTGTGTAGGAAAAATATCGCTTTTCTTTAGAGGAAAAATATTCCAAGGTGTATGCTGGATCGTAATATCCCCTTGCTAGGCCTTTATTCTTGCTAATCCCCACTATCCCCAACCAAACACAATGGGAACAACATCCAAAACTAATGTCCTCGTTACAGATATTTATCACTATCAACAATAGAATTCATCAAACCAAACACGAATGAGTGTTTGGTTAGGGAATTTCCAACTAGGGTAGCAAAAAACATCCTCAAAGAGAATTCTAATTTTAGGCGCTATTTCAATCGTATTTGGTGGGGGATAGTAGAAGCCACATGCCAATGGGAATTACTATCCTTCAGAATGAAAGGATTTTTTTTCTCCACCCAATTCCTAATCAGGATAGCTCATCCTCTATCGTGTTCGGGGAAATACCAAGGATTTATACGACAATCCCAACTCCACACTGCAAGGAAAAACTACCTTAGTCCTTGCTTGCACACTCTCGATCATTGTGCTTGTTGTCCTAAAGAGTGCCTATTGCTACACTAACACAAACATGCCGATTCACATCATGTCTAAACCAAGGATTTAAGTATCCATCGGCACGGACTGTATCCACCGTGCCGTACCGTGCCAACAAGATACCGGTACGATACATCCCCGTGCCGATGGCACAGTTCAAAACCCTTTTTTTAAAAATGTACTAAATAATTTTCTCAATAAAGTTCAAAATATTTGATAAAGATACATAATAAGTAATTAAAAAAGTTTGTTGCTAAAGAAAATAAATATTTCATGCCATTATGTGTTGGCACGCATGTATTTTTTATGACCGGCACTCATCGGCACGGCTCGGCACGCACCGTGCCGTACAGTGCCGGCAAGTTTTCGGCACGACCCCGTGCCACGGCACTTAAATCCTTGGTCTAAACTAAAGTACCCAATTATCTTGAGGCAATCCAAGCCAACTAAATATGAACAGAAACCAAACCATTGTCTATAATACAAATGCTGAATTCAGAAAAACTCCGCTAAACTTCGAATAAGTAGGTGTAAAAGGATTTATAGTTAGATTTTCCAGCAGAATTAAAATTTGCAGCAAAGTAAAGATCTTTCAAAAGAGATTTAGTGGAAAATCCTATGACCTGTTCATACATTTTTAAGGTTTCAATTCAATCACTACTCACAAGAACACACCAATTGATCCTAAAGGTGACATACTAACATTTGCAGCAAACCTTCCAAAACAATAACCTGTAACTAATTAATCACTACATTCATCACGCGACAATTTAATACTAAAAAGACATAGATGAA
Organism: Tillandsia fasciculata; assembly: GCA_029168755.2. Lineage (NCBI taxonomy): Eukaryota > Viridiplantae > Streptophyta > Magnoliopsida > Poales > Bromeliaceae > Tillandsia > Tillandsia fasciculata. Next base: position 879,988 of record CM054945.1, on the reverse strand, counting down.
TGAGCACAATTGATAATATGAAAACAGCATACTTAAAATTATTTATCAAGCTATAATTAATCAACTTTGCAATTCCTGATAAACTTCCCCATCTTAACATGGCACATAAACGAAGTCTAATTCTATGAAAATAAATAAAACGGTAATAATATCCTATTAAGAAATTCATCGAACACAAAAAGAACACTAACAAATTTTGCCCAAAAAGCAATAGAATTAGGGTTTTCGGTGCTACCTTCTTCTCACCGATGATCTCCACGGAGGTGTCGGATTCAGCGGTGGAGGTGTTGATAGGGAAATGAGCGTACAAGAAGCACCTCTCTTAGCGATAGCCCTCAGCGACCCCCGCGACGAGGCTCGGTGCCGAACCAGGGCATCGATCCTGAGCATGCGCGCCCGCCATGGACGAGCTCGAGGTCGAGGTCGAGGTCGAGGTGATCGAAGCCACAGCATGAGCTCACCGTGTGGCCCCTCCACCTCGATCGCCCTCGCCCTCGCCCTCACCGCCACCATCTCCCTCGGGGATCTGCATCGTTTCCGAGGCCGAGATCGTCTTCATCCTCGATTGATATCGATGGAGATGGAGATCGAGATCGCTCGGGAGTGTGGGGTGGAATTGGGGAGGAGAAGGGGAAAGCGGTTTCGGCAGGGTTTTGAATCGTCGGGGTTTAAAGAGTGAAATGAAAAAACATGGATAGTCCCCGTACTATTCGAAAATTTAGATTTAGTTCTCAAGCTTTTCAATTTAACACTTGAGTCCCTACTCCTTCGCATTCTTTATTTTTCCCGATAAGCTCCTTCCTAATTTTTAAATTTTATAATAATTAGCTAATATCTGATTAAATTAATAATATTAATTAACTTTTTGTAGATTAATACTGTATTAATTAAAAGAAATTGATTTTAATTAAAAAAGAAACTAAAGTTGAGAGTGGTTTTTCTAAATACCCTATAGTAGAGGGGGTCTAGATCGATTTTCACGAGCGGAGATTGGAGAACCATGCACAGAGAGAGTCGGCGCCGAGTTAGCGAAAGCGTAGAGAAAATCGGCGTCGTCTTCTTCCATTTATTTAGCCGCTGCTCCCATTGCCCATGGTCATTTCATTGCCTCCTCCTCCACCCTCCTCCTCCTCCTCCGCCGCCGCCGCCGCCGCCGATGCCTCCTTCTCCGGCGCCGAGGAGCGTCGCGCGGTGGCGCTCCTCGGCGCCGCCGCGCACCCCGCCCACCTTCCCCAGATCCATGGCCACCTCCTCCGCCGTGGCCTCCACCGCTCCCCTCTCCTCGCCCTCGAGCTCCTTCGCTCCGTCGCCGCACTCCTCCTCGGCCCCGGCCACTCCACCCTCCTCCCCCATGCCCTCCGCTTCTTCCTCGACCTCCCCTCCCCCTCCCTCCCCCTCTACAACTTCGCCCTCCGCCTCCTCTCCCGCCACGGCGACCCCTCCCTCACCCTCCGCCTCTTCCGCGTCATGCTCCGCCGCCGCCCCTGCCCTGACGCCCTCTCCCTCCCACCCGTCCTCAAATCCTGCGCCTCCCTCTCCGCCGCCGCTGCTGCCGCCGCAGTCCACGGCCACGCTCTCCGCCGTGGCCTCGCCGCCGAGCTCTTCGTCCAGAACGGCCTCGTCGCCGCCTACGCCAAGTGCGGCGCCGTCGCCCTCGCCCGCCACCTGCTCGACGAAATGCCCCGCAGGAACGTCGTCTCCTGGACCGCCGTCATCTCCGGCTGCGCCCAGAACGGCTCCCCCCTCCAAGCCCTCAGCTTGTTCCGCTCCATGCGCGCCGCAGCGGTGGACGCCGACTCCAGGCCCGATTTTGTCGCCTACGTTAGCGTCCTCAAGGCCTACACAGATATCGTCGACCTCGGACACGGTCGCTCCATTCATGCATTGGTGGTGAAAGAAGGGTTTGATGGCGAGCAGGACATTCTCATCACCCTCACCGCAATGTATGCGAAATCGGGTCAGGTTCTCGTCGCCCGCTCGCTGTTCGATCGAATGCCAAGGCCCGGTTTGATCCTGTATAATGCTATGATCTCTGGGTATGCGAAGAACGGTTATTCTAACGAAGCTGTGGAGCTGTTCCGTCGCATGATTGCAGGATCCGGGAAACCCGATTCGATCACGATAAGGTCGGCGATCTTAGCTTGTGGCCAATTGGGTTCGCTCGAGACCGCAAATTGGATGGAAGATCACGCTGCTCGTAGTGAATGTAAAGGTGATATCTTCGTCAACACGGCTCTTGTTGATATGTTTGCGAAATGTGGAAGCATTGCTCGTGCGCGCACGATGTTCGATAGGATGCCCAAAAGGGATGTGGTGTCTTGGAGTGCTATAATAGCCGGTTATGGAATGCATGGATGTGGTAATGAAGCTATTCATCTGTTTGAGGAGATGAAGCATGCTAAAGTTATGCCCAATGACGTTACGTTTGTCGGGCTTCTTTCGGCATGCAATCATGCCGGGCTAGTAGATGAAGGGTGGAAATATTTCCACTCCATGAGAGAGTATGGGATCGAGCCGCGTCATCAGCACTATGCTTGCATAGTTGATCTTCTTGCTCGCGCCGGCCATCTTCAAAAGGCTTATGATTTTGTAATGGGTATGCCTATAGAACCGGAGATTACTGTTTGGGGAGCTTTACTCAATGCATGCAAGATATATGGTAATGTAGAGTTAGGCGAATATGCGGCTAGAAGGATTTTCTCTTTAGAGCCTTTGAATGCGGGGCATTACGTGCAGCTCTCTAATATCTACGCCTCAGCTGAAATGTGGAATGATGTTGCTAAAGTTCGCGTTTTGATGAAAGAGAGAGGGGCTACAAAGGCGATAGGATGCAGTTCTATTGACATAAATGGTAAGATTCATTCTTTCCGGGTTAGGGATAACTTGCACCCGAGATCAAAGGAGATTTTTGCAATGCTGGATGAAGTGGAGAGGAAGCTAAAAGAGTTTGGATTTGTTCCTCATATGAAGTCGGTCTTACATGACCTTGATACCGAGGAGAAGGTAGAATCGCTGTGTAATCACAGTGAGAGGATCGCCATTGCTTTTGGGTTGATCAGTACGGCGCCTGGAACGACCCTCAGGATTACGAAGAACCTCCGTGCGTGCGTGAATTGCCATTCTGCTACGAAACTAATATCAAAGATATTCGAAAGAGAGATAGTGGTCAGGGATATAAAGCGGTTTCATCACTTCATGGACGGGGCTTGTTCCTGCAGGGATTACTGGTGAAAGCTAGATTGGTGCTAAATCGTAAGTCTTTTTTCATTTTCTGTATTTTCTTGATGAACATATTCGAACTCTGCTGCTTTTAGCTGTATAATAGTTATGGTATACTGCAAGGAACAGGTCAAATTTGGTGGGATAGTCTAGTGCTTTGGTGGGGTTTTTGCATGTGAAATAAGAATAATTCAGCCCTTGGGTTAGTTATTCGAGCAAGAGAGATAGGATGAAGTCCAAATCGCAAACTAGGTATCAAATGAGTGAATTGGTACAAATTTCTAGGTGATTGAACTTCAGAATATGAAGACTTATGAAACCAATTAAACCAATGTCACACCATTTTGGTGGCCTTTGAGTAGTCAGCCTTCTCTTTTTTTTTTCAGTTCTAAGCTTGTCTGCTTTGATGGGTCCTTTTTGGAATCCTAATGGCCAAGGAAGTTGGTAGCCATCCCAAGCTTCCATATGCTAATAGACTAACTGTTTGGTTTGGCTGGAGCTTTGTGAAATTGTTTGTTTCAATAGAGTTGCTCGAGGAACTACTAACAACTTTTTCATTAAAATCTTTTCAACATTTTCTGTATGCAGATGCAGAAGCTTCAAATTAGTGCCCGTGCTTTTGAGGCCTAAAATCTCATTTTAGCTTTCCAATCACAGCAAAAGCTCTAGATTCTTTTTCTTCTTTATTGGAAGCTACTTTTTGCAGTAGATAAGTTGTTCCAGAACCCGAGGTCTATGTTGGATTCTAAATGTCACGGCTGGCCAAAGGGAACAGTCTGTGAAGATTTCTTTTCACATTTGGATTTTTATATGCAACAGGAATTCATTTATCCACTTTAATTGCAACTGCTATCCCTCAGTGTTATACTGCTCTTCCTATGCAGATTTGGACATCCCGCAAACTTAAAAGCAAGGTGCTGGTTTCGTAGGAATGCAGGTGCTGAGCCTGATGGCTTTATAAGAACACACAATCAGGTGAGAAAATTTTTTTACGTCTGCAAATATTTTGTCATTCATAGTTTGAATTATCAAATATTTTGAGCCCTGCCATCCATTGAAGAAGATGAAACTAAGTAGTCTATAATTGTTGATGCTGAAAAGATCGGTGATACAAGTAGAGAACCCTAACTAAACCAATAGTCACACTCTTAGCCAATTGAGTTCTTTCCTAGGTCTCCCAAGTGCTTTATTAGGTAGGTAGAATCCGGATCTTCTGAGCCTCTTCACCCCTTCGGTATTGCTGGTGCATAAAAACTTGTCACAAGTTGCGACTATTCTTATTTTATATAAATTCGGAGAAAGCAGATGACATGATTAATTAACATTGCAAAAGCAATGGCTTATAGTGATTTCCCTGTGATGTAAAATCCATTTGGTTATTGTCATGAGTCAGCTATACCCTGTTACTGTATATGCTCATCAATAGAGAGTGCGCGTGCTCATGAAGCGAAAGCACGCTCTACTCTCTCTCTCTCTCACACACACACACACTTGCGCGAGCGCAAGCACAAGCGCCCGTGCACTCACAAAATAAGGAAAATTTCTCATCACATGAGGGGATTTAGGCAAAGGGAGCAGCGGCAACAGATTTACTGGTGCTTTGGATGTCAAATTAACCTATGCATGCTTATTTTGACTCTCATCGTTATAAAATTTCATGCGTAGACATTCTTATGTTAAATGAATTGATTGCATTTTTCTAACAGCTCGATCTTTTAGAATTAATGGTTAGCACAAACGACTCTGACATTCAGCGCTTGTTGCTTTGATATGACCATTTTTTAGTTTCTCCGACAGCTTCGGCATCAACGTTGCTACCGAGAGTAGTTTAGTAAGTGAGGTATTGAAGGGAGTTAAGGAGACTGACAATGCTGACGGCTTTGTCCAGTAGGACCAGAAGGCCGTCAGTAACGTCGAAGATATAGTGAGTGCAGAGCATTAGCCAGCGGAGAGATGAAAGAAATGACAGCGGCTGAGACCGGCAGGCGGACACCATCACAACGCATCATCCACTTTCGGGGGAGGAAGCAGCAGGCGAAATGGCCCTTCGGATCGGACGTAACGGATCTCTACGAACGGCACACGGCACGAAACATCTAGACCAGGTATACATTTTACACCCCACTCATCTAAGGGTTCTCACTCTCTACTTGTCTTATCAGCAATTATAAAATTGGTAAAATTGTGCGGAGACCCCCCGTTTCGATTATTTCTTGTTTTTTATCGGAACCTCTCAACTTCTATTTTTTTATTTGTTTTTATAATTAATTATGGTAAAAATATTATCAAATTTAATGACTTTAATAGTTATTACCTGTTAATTGAGCTAGTTCTATCTACTGAAAAGTGATTAAAGTCGTTTAATTTGGTGAAATCCCCAAATTTTTTTACTTAAGTAGCTTGATTCAAAAAAAAATGAAACTTGAGGGGGTCTCAATCAAAAACAAAATAGTTGAGGGGGTATTTTAGAATGGCCAATAGTTGAGGTGGTCTATTTGAAATGGAAAAAATGCATAGAAAATTCCCTCCACTTTATTTCTTTTTTTTTTTTTTTTTTTTTTTGTATTTAGGCTTTCAACTTTTTGAGTTTTTTCAATTTGAATGCTTTTAGCAAGTCAATTAAATTTTTTATTAACATCAATTTAGTAACTCTGAGCACTTTTCAGCAAATAAAACTGCAACATCTAATAACACCAATTCATAAACATTTAAATTTAAGAAATGAAATCAAAGTTTTTGAATTTCATATTTAAAATAATAATAATAATAATAATAATAATAATAATAATTATGGTTCCAAATCATTATGTGACAGGAATGGCTTGGTTTATACCAAAAATTAAATTGAACCGAACCGAACCTAAACATATGATATATTTGTAAAAATTAAATATAATTGCTCGCCCGAGAACCCAATTGCTAATTTTTGTAGTCCAATCAAAGGAACTAAACCAAGATTAATCTTGGGATGAAGATTTTTATTCTGATGTCCTACTTTTCATATGATCATTCATTCTAAAACTATTTTAGCTTAGCGCGTTTAACTTTCTTAACCTTTTGGACTTAACCGCTGCCAAAAATGTTATAGTCGGGTTAAGAAGCTTAGTCCTATTATACCTTATATACATAACTATTCTAAATTCTATAGTCTCATATTCTCTTTCTTTAAACCCTGACGTCTTCGTCTTAGGTACACTCGCAAATATAAGGCGATATGAGATTTGTCTCGCTTGTCTTTGTCGACCTTATGGAGAACCACAGTTATCAGTTAGAGAGTCTCGCTCTGTCCACTATTCTTGGGATCTCACATTCTCCATCCCTTTAAACCCCAACGTCCTCGTCATGCTCAGGCAGACAAGAGCAAGTATCAGGCGATGTAAAACTTGTCTCGCTAGCCTTAGTCAACCTTGTGAAGAGCCGTGCTCAATCCACAAGAGCAAGTATCAGGCGATGTAAGACTTGTCCTGCAAGTCTTAGTCGACTTTGTGGAGAGTTGTGCTCAACCCACAACAGCAAGTATCAGGTGATATAAAACATGTCTTGCAAGTCTTAGTCGACCTTGTGGAGAGCCGTGCTTCACCTACAACAGTCATCAGTCAGAGAGGTCGCTTTGTTCAGTGTATAACCCTAGCTCAGTCAAAATTTATCTCACGCTTTCAGCTGGTAATTGATTCTGATACTAAATATGATACCCTACTTTTCAGGGGGTCACCCATCTTAGAACTATCCTAGCTTTTGCACGCTTAATTCTTTTAGTCTCTTGAATCTAGCTATCGCTCAAAATGTTATAATCGGATTAAGAGGTTTAGTTTTATCATACCTTATTTATAGAACTATTTCAAATTCTGGAATCTCACACTTTTAAGCTAGTATTAAGAGCCTTCTTGGTTAATATTATGGATAATTTTCTGCAGTAGAAAAAATCGAGAGCCTGATTATATCATCGCTACGAGAACAAAGAGGGCTTGTTTGGCTCACCTTCGCGTTACGGGTCACTGCACTGCACTACACAATGGTGGCGAAAAGCTCTCGCAACTAAATTTGATTTCGTTCTCGAAGTTTACATTTATTTTTTCAATGGTTTGAGAGCGAAAAATGTTAGTAATTTAATTAATTAGTCCCTAATACCTCAATCCCAATTTAAACTTCACGTTAAATGATGTATTAAAATTGACATAAGAATAGAAATAAGGGCCATAGATTCAGCAACACATATCCCACTTTGTACAATAACTTTGCTTGCACATTGATTACGACTTGTCAATTAATGCTTTATCTTGTATTGCAATCTCCTCCACCAATTTGCCCTTCCGTCCAATTTAAGCATTAATGGAGACCTTAAATGTAGCTATATGTTATCGGGTTGGGTTCGGGTTGTGAGATTGTAGAGAATTCGAATCTCTAAATATGTATCGATCTTTGTTGAACTTTTCAAATCGAATTGACGGGTTATCAGGCTCATTGCTACTCCTATCCGGAGCCGCGAAAAAGAGAGTGCACCCTTTTTAAAATAGTGAAGAGAAACTTATCATCTTGGAGAGAGATAGAGAGAGTTCTAGACATTGTTAGGAACATATTCCATTCAAAAGGCTCAATTCTTGTTCTTATAGTTGTTTAACCACCTTGTCACTATATATATATATATATATATATATATGCAAACCTAATAACATTTGGGTCCATCACATGTTTCAAATTGCTCCCTCTGTTCCCTTCACATCTTCCTTGTTCCTTTCCCTCATCTCTCTACTCATGATAAAACCACATAACATGTTTTAGATATAGAAAGATAGAGAGAACAAAATGGTCTCACTCATCTCTCCCACCCTCCCCCTCCTTTTTTGGCTCATTCTCCACCAATCCTCTTCGATTTCAACCGTTGTCTCTGCCGATTCCAACATAATAATCGACACCTGCGACAGGTGCGCGAGCAGTGATTCGAATGTGAATTACACTTTGTGCGTCACGTCCCTTGAATCGGTCCCGCAGGCCAGCCACTCAGACCTCGAAGGGCTCGCGATCATATCGGTGAGGCTAGCCAAATCAAACATGAGTCGAGCTGAGTCTAAGGTGAAGAATCTATTAAAGGCCGAATCGCTAGACCCTTATGTGGAATCTTGCTTGGAAACTTGTCGCGAACTGTATTCGAATTCGATAGCTGATCTCAAAGACTCCGTCAAGGCGATCAAGTCGAGTCGATACGACGACGCCAATATATTGATCAGTTCTGCAGTGGATGTGCCTCGCACGTGCGAGGACGGCTTCGATGAGGGGGCCCTGCAGTCGCCGTTGTCTGATGAGAACGACGAATTGTTCGGGCTCGTCGTCATCGCACTCGCCATTACTTCTCTACTTGGGTAAGTGTTTCTTGTTTGGTTGATTTGAGATTGACTATGAATTGTATATGCCAAACTTCAACAAGTTGTTTCTCTATCCTTTGGGTTGAGGGTTTTTGTTGTTGCTGTTGTTGTTGTTGTAAACATCTGTTTGGAAGTTCTAATCCTACAGTGAAACCCCTTTAAGAAAAGAGAGAAAGAGAGAGAGGACTTTGAAAATAGGAGGTGAGCACAAATTCCTGACATAAACAATACTTTCTGTTGGTTATTTATTATTGGCTAAGATATGCTTAACTTTCTGTTCCTGATATTATGTGCCAACAATAAATCTAATATTCAGATGAGTTGAATCAAATTAGATTAAAATTTGTGAATATTGTGATTGAATCTTTAAAAGTGTGATGAATGTGTCTTTTCTATTTGTTCGTGTTTTTGGAATGATTAGTTAACACTTGTGATCCAAACTTTCACTCTCAAGATCAGACTCATAATTTGCTCAATTGATATACTGAAAGATCCCAACTATTTAATGAAATTCCATCAGAAAATCTAAACTAGAACTATACACCACAAAGACAAAGGGACCACTCTGTAGCCATTAAGGTTTTTTTTTAAAAAATCTTTTGAGGCACAAATATAGCCAACTCTATAAAACTATATATAGTTAGGATGCAGATATTAGTAATATATGTGAAGTTACCAAACACAAGAGAAGAGCTACAAAAACAAAATTCCCCTTTAGGTAAATAGTTAACTTGCAAGCAACTGCAAAGATACATGATCAATCTTCTGCCTAAGTGCTTGTGTAACGACCCGGCCCGATAGTAATAATAACTTGTTGAGTTCAAATCATCGGTCCAAAATATTTAAGTCTAGTTATTATTATATATACTAAATTATAATTTTGTTTCTATCAGATGTGAGATTATTGGGGTGTCACAATCGTCCTCCGTTTAGACCTGACGTTCTTATCAGTCCAAATACACACATGGTCCAAGATTACTAGGCGATGTGAGATTTGTCTTGTTAGTCTTGTCATTCAGATTCTGACTAAACCGAGACTCGTCACACACTTTCGGTTAGTGATTGATTCTGATACTAAATATAACGACCCGACCCATTAGTAATAATAACTCATTGGGTCCAAATCACCAGTCCAAAATGATGCTTAAACCTAATTATTATTACTAGTGTCCATGGTATCTTATATATCCAATCACAATTTCATTTCTATCCGATATAGAATTATTGGGGTGCCACAAACTCTCCCATTTAGGCTTGACGTCTTCGTCAGCCTAAACACACACAGCCCTAGATTACCAGTGAGACTTATCTCACTAGCCTTGTCATTCAGATATCTAACATAGTCTGTCGCCTTATCTTTCAGACCCTGGCTCAACCGAAATTCATCACACTTTCGGCTAGTGATTGACTCTGATACCAAATGTAACGATCCGACCCATTAGCAAAAATAACTCATAACTCGTAAGGCTCAAACCATCAGCCCAAAATGTTTAAGCCCAATTAAAATGTAACGACCAGTCCCACTAAACTCGTTGTGCCTCAAATCATCGGCCCAAAATACTTAAATCTAATTATTATTACTAATGTTTATGGTCTCTTTTACATCTAAATATAATTTTATTTTCATCCTGTGAAATTATTAGAATGTCACCACTTGCTTGGCCTGACTACGCAAACATTCAATCTGATGCTTTCGATCTTTGCAGAGATACCGAATGAAAAACCGACATTGCTTCTACGAACCTGGTTGAGCACAAACTCCCAATATAAACAATACTTTTTGTTTGCTATTTATTAATGACTAAGATATGCTTAACTTTCTATTCATGATATTAGTTTCAGAAGATTAATAATTTTAGCTGAATAAGCCCAACAAATTGATCCAACAATAAATTTAATATTCAGATGAATTGAGTCAAGTTAAAATTTATGAATATTTTGATTGAACCCTTAACTGTGATGAATGTGTTTTTTTAATTTGTCCAAACTTTCACTTTTTCCTGTCACCTAATTCCTAGAAAAGCTATAACTAACTGTCCAAAGTAGTTTTTGGCAATGCAACTTTTGCTCCATCCTTTTTTTTCAAAGCAGTTTGTTGCAATGTTGCATCATGAGGATTGTTGGTATATTGTGTAAACAAGAAGCATTGAACAAAGCATATTACAGTTACATCACATGTTCACAATAAGCTCATAGACATGTTCATTAAAGTAGAATTACATAGATAAACCCCAAAAGATATAGCATGCATAGGAGAATATAACTAATAAAGATACTTCCAACTGTTTTCAAGGCGAAAATAAATCCCATTAGTGCCTAACTGATATCAGAAATAGAAGCTTTAAACTAGAGCTTCTGCTTTTTCGGAAGCTCATTTCAGCTTTCTCACCATACTAAAAGCCTCAGATATTTCGTTTGACAAATGCCGTCCTGCTGCTTCTTGGAAGTAGTAAAAGCATTGGGGTCGAAAGGGGAGTAAGCTCTTCTATTTGAACAAACTTAAAGGCCAACAATTCAAATTCAAACAAATTTTTTCTTCATAATTCATATACCCAAGCCCCACACACTACAGAATGTCCTAGATGCGTAAACACGTAGGGAAAAGCAGAAATCATTGGCTACACACGGGCACCCCGTGCACAACAGCTCCAGTGATATGCCATCAATCTCATTCATGCTTAACCCCGATAATTTCACAAAATTTAAGCCGGTTGAATAAGAAATGTAGTATTCATGTTTAACTATGCTTGGAAACTAGTGCACACAACAACTCATACACTGGAAACAAGCATAGATTACAATCAAGCAACATAACTTGAACATGAGTCGGTTAATATTGAATAGTCCAAAGATAGATACACTGAGATATTCTATGCTAATTTCGGAACTTCACATGGATGTCTCATGTCACATGACTGTACACTGAACAAGGACCTATTCTTAACATATTAAAATGCGCTCGAAGCTATTTCTCTATTGAAAAAATAAGATTAAAAGTGTCCAAAACTATTGAGTCTTTGTTCTCACCTCTTGTTAGGGGTAGAGTCTCCCTTTTGATCAACCAAATGCACCACAACAAGCAAAACACTGTAGGGAAAAGAAAAAAAATTCAAATATGCAAAGCTTAAGAATTATGATTTTCAAGAACAAGTGTTTGGTCAATAATGGCTATAACTTTTGCTTTGGCGGCAAGCCAAAATGAGCTTCTAGGAAGCAGAAGTTTTAATTTAAAGCTTCTACTTCTGCTCTTGCAAGAAGCTACAAATGAGATATCTAACAGAAAAGCTACAGTACTTCAATATAAGCCAACAGGCACTGAAGAGTAAAAAGCACTTCAAAAGTGTCAACAAGTTCGGAACAGTTTAAGGCAGAAAAGATAACGTACCAGTCTCAACAATAGTCAAAGAAAGCTTTACATTAACCGGCCTTCATAGAGAGCCCTCGGATACTTCCTCTGTAGTTGGGGCCACTGCACAACAAACTGATCAGCCATTCGTAGCTTGTAGAGCAGCAAACCGCTTAAGGAGAGTTTCCTCACTCGTGCAATGCTCTCGACGTAGAAAATATATGACCATTTTACACCAAGAATCTACAAATGAAACACAATATAAATATAACACGAAGTAGAGAAACAAAAAAAAAAAAAAAAAAAAAAAAATCCAAACTGAAAAGAAATGAAATATGAAGAAACTATTCCATGAAATTCTATCTCGGCTTTGCAAATAAAGGCAGTTTTCAATTTTGTTTCTTTTCTTCTTCTTTTTTTTTTCTTTTCCAGATAAAAAGGTTGTTTTACTTTTACCGAACCAAGGTTCCCAGCATATAGGCATACTAAAAACAAAATGTTTACTAAATAGAGAAAAATTACAAGACAACCAGGGCATTTTAGCACAAGGGAAGATTAGTTTCTTGAAAAATTGAAGTCAGTGCATTCCTAAGAAAACGATGAGTAAAATTTTGTCACCACACTTGCACCAGAGAATCGCTAGATCAGTCTCGAGCAAGAATTTAAGTATCCATCGGCACGGGCTGTATCTACCGTGCCGTACCGTGCCAACAAGATACCGGCATGATACAGCTCCCGTGCCGATGACACAATTCAAAACCCTTTTTTCTTAAAATTACTAAATAATTTTCTTAATAAAGTTCAAAATATTTGATAAAGATACATAATAAGCAATTAAAAAATTGTTTTGCTAAAGAAATTAAATATTTCATGCCATTATGTGTCGGCACGTATGTATTTTTTGTGCCTGGCACTCACCGGCACGGCTCGGCACGCACCGTGCCGTACCGTGCCGGCAAGTTTTCGGCACGACCTCGTGCCACGGCACTTAAATCCTTGGTCTCGAGTTAGTAAGGTAAATAGTAGTTTAATCTTAACCTTGAAAATGAAAGCAGAAACGCAGAGAGGAATGCATGTCCCAGGACCATTGCAGATGATCTGCATAAGAATGAAAAAAACTCTCCATCAATAACAAACGGTGACCATTTAAATATTTCAGTTCAAATTAGAACAATTCATATAGAAAAAAGAGCAATTTATAGGTAACAAACCACTTCGGGCCTTATTTTCAGAACTAGCCACACTGCATGCGCGATGGCAATCAAAGTTGTCCCAATAGAGGTAAAATAAGATTGGCCCACCTCACGGCTGCGATATATCTGCATGTATTGGGAAGCTTCTGTCGTCTTTCCTTCACTAGGCTGCAATACCACTAGGTAAATAATTCAGTTGGCATGGCGTGCATTGTTGTAATGATATATCAATGTATTTTATTAACAACAGTAATACTCTGCTAAACTGTTCATTTCTTCTAAAATTCATCAGAAATTTTGTAAAAAAAATGCATACCATTCTTTTCTAAAGCAAGCTATTCATAAGTCTAAAGCGGTCATTCTTGCGAAGAAAACAAGATGTGGTGACTAACTTATAATGTATTGCTTCTTCACTATGTGTTGAATGCTCCATCAAAAACTGCGATGAGCACTAATTGGATGTACCAGGGCATAGTTCTGTGTATCTTCCTTGCAACTAAGGGTCCGTTTGGCAATCATTGAAAAATAAAACAGAGTTTTATTTTACAACGTATTTGATATCTTGAAAAATTCTATAAAAAATATTACTCTGTTTTTACTGTTTGGATTGTGAACTTAAAAAAAAAAACTATGTTTTAAATTTAAACTTTCAATACAAAAAATTAAATTTAAAAATATAATTTTTTAATTTTTAATTTTAAAATTTTAAAATTAGGATTTAAATTTCAAATTTAAAAATTTCAAATTGAATTTGAATTTTAAAATTTTAAATTTTGAATGTGAAATTTTAAAAAAAAATTATAATATTAATTTTAAGTTTTAATCATAAAATTTTATTATTTTAAAATAATAAATTTAATTTTAAAATAATAAAATTTAATTTTACAGTTTAGCATTTTAAATTTCAAATTTTAAAATTTAAATTTAGATTTTATTTTTAAATTTTTCAATTTAAAATTTTAAATTTCAAATTTAAATTATAAATTTTTAAATTTTAAATTTCAAATTTTTTAATTTCAAATTTAAATTTTAAATTTTAAATTTTAAATTTCAAATTTCAAATTTTTTAATTTTTAATTTTAAATTTTAAATTTCAATTTTTTTAATTTTAAATTTCAAATTTTAAATTTTTAAAAAAGGGTGAAATGCGAAAGAGGGCGAGTGAGAAGTCGTACGCGGAAATAGGAAAAAAAATTTCGCCGATCGGAACTCTTTTTTTTTTTTCCCCAAAAAATACTCCGAAACGTCAATAATACGTCGTTATTGTTTTACGTTGTTGGGCCATCCAAACGGGCTGATTAATCAAAAAATAAGACTTTTTAAAAAACAAAGTAAAATGGTCCAAAACTCTATTTCCAAGGTTTCCCAAACGGGCCCTAAATGTGCTTCCAGTAATTGGCTGATGGAGCACTAAAAGATGTCCACAACCGCATGTTATATATCCACTAAATCATCTTTTCAGGATATAGTAAATCACTTCGCATACGGAATGATTATACTGAAAAATAATGATAATTAGGAGCTTGTAATGGACTATAACAAGATTTCTAGGTTGCGACGGCAGCAGAAAGTCCCCATATTGCACGACTTATTACCGGACAACTCGTTCAAACATCCAAACAGGCCCTAGATATCATACATATCTCTATAGCAAGCTTTGTGGATCAAACTTAACTAGACTAGCATTAGTTCTTCGTCAGTTAACAACTACAAGAAACCATGAAGTATAGGGAAAAGAAAATGTAGCATCTCCCCCTGTAATGTATGTAAGGTAGCACATTTTCCAAACATGACACGCATTCTAAGATCATATTACTTAGGAGATAAAATGAGAACAAAGGGAAGTAAATAAAATTTTGTGTTCAAACCACTGAACACGGAAAGGGAACAACAAAAATCAAGCCAAACTTGAAGATTAAATAGACTTGCAAAAAGAATAACATTTTGGGAAAATAAGTAAATAAGAGCAATAAATATACCTCCTCGTGCTGAACCAATGAATCCTCCAAAACTCGAGCCTTTTGAAGGCTCATGTTATCAGTTGCAGCCGCTACATAGAATCTGGGTCCAAATCTGTCTTTTAGAAGGACATTCACTATTCTAAGCATCTCTGCAGTGTGACCTCCTGCATAGTAATTTACATAATCAGCAAATTAATCACCAGAATAAGTGAAAACGAGCTAGCAAAATTTACATAAATCAATTTTCATTTGCATCAAAATCAAGCTAGCAAAATTTACATAAATCAATTTTCATTTGCATCAAAATCAATTGGCATGTCATCTAAAAAAATATAAGATTTTTACTGTGACGCTTTAACTTCCCAGGAAGTCACCCATTCTAGAACTACTCTAGCCCTAATACGCTTAACTCTCTTAACCTCTTGGGCCTAACCACCGCCCACAATGCTATAGCCGGATTAAAAGGTTTAGCCCTATTATATTATTTATATAGGACTATTTCAAATTTCGAGGGTGTCACATTTCTCTCCACTTTAAGCCCTGACGTCCTCGCCAAGCTCAGACACACTCACAAGCACCAGGCGATGTTAGATTTGTCTCGCTAACCTTAGCCAACCTTGTGGGGAGCCACGTTTCACCCACAACGGTCATTAGCCGAGCAGCCGCGCTCTGCCCGCCGTATAATCCTGACTCAACCGAAACTCATCTCATATTTCCGACTAGTGATTGGCTCTGATACCAACTTTAATGCCCCAACTTCCTAGGAAGTCACCCATCCTAGGATTACTCTACCCCTAGCACACTTAAGTCTCTTAACCTCTTGGACCTAGCCACCGCCCAAAATAATGAAATACTATAGCCGGATTAAGAGATTTAGCCCTATTATATCTTTTATATAGGACTATTTCAAATTTCGGGAGGTGTCACATTTACGCTAGAAATTTTAGGGTTTTACCTGATCCAAGAACAAGCTTTCATTTGCATCTAAGAAATACTCATTCCAGAAACCACCATGCCATCAATATAATCAAACACAAAAATTCTCATACAAATTAAACAAGGAAGATATATTCTTCACTAAATTACTAGTAATCATCGCTCACATACAATTAAATTTTGATGTGCATCTCAATCAATTTACACAAACTAAAAAGATCGTAGGTTTTAACCAGATCCAAGAACAAAAATTCATTTGCATCTAAGAAACACTCACTTCAGAAACCTAACAAAAATTAAAAAACAAAGGTACAACCTTTATAAGATATTTACGCCGTAAAATTTAGGGTTCTATCTGATCCAAAAACAAATTTTCATTTGCATATACGAAACACTCATTAAGAAACTGCTAATCAAAAATAAACATTCTCATACAAATTAAAGAAAAAAGGACTAATCTTTACAAGCATCAAACATTCATTCGCATCTGAATCAAATGGCGTAATTTAACAAAGATAAGAACTTAACACTGAAAAAATTAGGGTTTTACCTAATCCGAGACCACATTTACATTTGCATCTAAATTAATTGGCATAATAATCTCAAAAATATTCGATCTCTACCCCGGGAAATTTAGGGTTTTACCTGATCCAAGAACAATTAGGGTTATGACACTCTCAGAATCCGCTCCTCGGCGGGGCTTCCCCGTCAAATACCACACGTACGCCACGCGAATCAAGAACAAGGATACGAGAATCGGGATAAAATAGCATACAATCCCACCAATATCACACCCCATTTCCCCCAAAAGAACCACGAATTTGGGATCCCAACGACCTAAATTCCTATATTAAAAGAGATTTGGGGATTGTATCGATCGATAGAGAGATTTGGGAATTGTATCGATCGAATTGGGAGTATGCGATTCGAAACCCTAGAATTCGTCGTCGCGGAGCGTCGACGTGAGACGGAAACGCGGGGGTGTCGACGAAGGGGGAAAATAATTCGAACGAACCGAACCGGACCGACCCGACCCGCTTCGTTCCGGTTCGGTTTTTGCTTGGTCTATTTGGTTTTGAATGCAAAGTAGAGCATATTTATTTAATATTAAACGGATATGATTTGAAATATGAATATAGAAAAACCAAAGTACGATGGATTTGGATTCGGGTGTCGACGACTGAAACGGACCGAACTGATGCCGTTTTGTTTCCGTTCGGTTTTTGCTTGGTCTATTTGGTTTTGAATACAAAGTAGGGATCTTAATGGGTATGGATACTCGAAATCTTATTCGAATCCAATTTTGAAAGAGGCTGATTGTTTTGATGTTAAACGATATGATTTCGGATACGAATATAAAAAACGAAAGCCCGACAGATTTGGATTCGGGTGTCGCAAAAGGGGTGAATAATTTGAACGAATCAAACCAGACCGATCTGATACCCTATTTAGTTTTAAATAGAAATTAAGAATGTCAATAGGTATGAATATCCAAAAATTTATTCGAGCAAAATAAATTTATCCGATATTAAACGGATATGATTTAGAATATGAATATAAAAAATAAAAGCATAACGGATTTGGATTTGGATTTCAACAAAGAGGGTGAATTATTCGAACGAATCCATCCGGACTGAACCGATACTGGTTCCTCACGGTTCGGTTTTTGCTTAGTCTATTTGGTTTTGAACAGAAATTAGGGTTTGAATATCCAAAAATTTATTCGGATACAAATCCGAACAAGCGGATTTATTTGATGTTAAATGAATATAGTTTAGAATACAAATATAAAAAATAAAAATCCAACGGATTTAAATACGAGTGTCGACAAAGGGGTGAATAATTCGAATCCGGTTCGGTTTTTGCTGGGTCTATTTGTTTTTGAATTCAAAGTAGGGATTTTAATGAGTGCAAATATCCAAAATTTTATCCGAACCCGAATTCAAATGTAGCGGAGTTATCCAATATTACACGGATATATATAGCTTCGGATATGGATATAAAAAACGAAAACTAAACGAATTTGAATTCGGATATGAATTTTGACGGTAACCGATCATAACCCGAATTAATTTTATATTATATAATATATGCGTATATAAATATTTGATATTATATTTAAATTTATATTATAAAAATTAAAATTTATGTTTTCAAATATTGTAAAGATAAATAATTATTTTTTGTTTGAGTTTTCAAGGTTCGATTTTGAATTTTTAGTTTGGTTCGATATGGATACGGATTTTTAAAATCGTCGAATTCGAATCTGGATTTAGATTTTGGATTTGATAGTTAGATTTGAATTTCAAATTTATAATTTTTATATAATATTTGATATTATATTTAAATTACTTTTCTATCGTTAGCTTGTTTATATAGTCATCAAATTAAAGTGGCCTAAAAGCAAGAGACGTGAGAGAAAGAATAATATTTTATTATTTTTTCACAAGTAAATTATTTTAGAGAATTTGAGTTTCGATCAAAAATAAAATTACGTTGAAATAAACTATTGCATGCATTTACGATCGAAAATCACTTCACTCCGTTTGGAAAAAAAAAATAACCGGAGTTGCATTTACCACATTTTCTGAGTTATTTTCATTATATTTTTTATTTTTGTCCATCAATTAAAGTCGTAAAAGCGAGAGACGTGAGAGAATGAATAATATTTTATTATTTTTTCACAAGTAAATTATGATATTTTAGAGAGTGTGTTTCGATCAAAAATAATGAAATAAACTATTGATCACTTCACTCCGTTCCGCTTGGTGAATCAAAAACACCGTTATCTCAAATTTTTTCAACATATGCATACAATTAAAACATGTGAGAAACCATTGAATCTTAGCAATATACGAAATTTCATTAATTGACCATCGTAGCACATCACACCCAAAAAGAAAAGAAAAATAAAGAAATTACATATCGCACGAACACACCATGCAAAATACTGCTCGACATGTTTTTATTAGTTTGCGCTCGAGAACTAGCGTTTCAAGAGGCTACTGTCGGCCGTTAGTTCCCGACGTTTGCCCCGAGGCTCGACGGAATGTCCTTGGGCACGATGCACGCCTGCGAGCACATTGTGGCGCACGCGACACTCTCCTTACCGTTGGAGCAGCGCTGGTAGCAGTCCTCGAAGCACCCGTAGGCGCTTACGGCCGGCACCGATGACGAAATGGCGAGCATGGCGACGAGGAGGAGGGCAACCACAGCGATCTTTGTCTCCGCCATCGCAAAATTCGGTGTTCGAATTTTGGGTTGTGTCGAAAAACGAAGGATTTGCTAAGAGGTAGGAAATTTATTTGTGAATGCTTTGGCTGCGAGGAACAAAGGTGGGGTGTGTGGGTCTATTTATAGTCTTAGTGAGTGAGAAAAAAAAAAAAAAAAAAAAAAAAAAAAAAAAAAAAAAGGAAAAAGGAGAGGTGTTTTTTGTGGCTTGTAGGAAATGGTGGGGAGAGACTTACGGGTTTGAATTTAGAGATTTGTTGACCGGGTTGAGCGGGCCATTTGGACCGGGTTAGAGTAGGCATCCGGGTGGATTTTCAAAAATCTAAAACCGACTACAAAATTCGAAATTCGAACCTAAGCTCGAATCGAATCGGGCAAATTTTAAAAATTCATATTCAAATCCCAACCGGTCCAAAAATTCAAAACTCAAATTCGAAATAATTATTTATTTTTATCATATTTCAAAATATATCACATTAAATTTATATTTTTAAAATACAAATTCAAATACAATATCATATATATATATAGTAGAGTTTATATGCTTTCAAAAGCACAAACACATTCATACTTGTGAATTTTTTATTATTGAATTTATTTTAAAATTTGTGTTTTTTACTTTATCTTTTTCTTACTTTACAAAAATACAAATACTAATACAAATCTAATGGTAAAAAATCCACAAGTATAGATGGACTTATAATTTTAAAAACATATAAACTCTACTATCTCTCTCTATATATATATAATTGAGTTCCTATGTTTGTAAAAGTACAAGTTATTTGTGCTTGTGAGTTTAGTGGGTAGTTGGTAAAACAGTATGATTTAAGAGGTAGAATTAATCAAAGAGTTAGATCTAACGGTAGAAAATTTACAAATATTAATTGTTTGGTACTTGTATAAGCACAGTAGCCGAACTATATATATATATATATATATATATATATATATATATATATAGACTGGAATACTATCGATAGCACCAAGCCATTGGTGCTATTAAGTTTTTAGCCTTTGGATTAAAGGATGTGCGGTTAGGATGATAGTGGTCCCCTAGGGTTTACTAGGTGATTGGTTGAATAGTAAAAATCTTAGAGGACCACTATAATTCCAACCGCATATTTTTTCATCCAATGACTAAAAACTTGATAGCAATTGGATATTGACAAAATCCAAAATCCATATGGGTCTGTATGGTTGCAACTCAATTGCAATTATAGCTGTATTTAGTTTCAAATTCGATATTTAATTAATGCATTTGAATTTAACTATTGTAGTTGAAATTGCATGAGGATGCACAATTACAGTAATTGAAATTGCATCCAAATTGACTACGGTTTCATCTGTAATAATTAGAGAAAATTGCATCCAAATTAACCTTTCAAATAAAAATTATTTTTCCACGTAGGAGATAATTTCATAATCTTATAAATAAAATGATGAAGTTTTGTAAATATATTTTGCGGCCAAATAAATTTTTATAATATTAACACTTTCTACTATAATTTTATATTTTTCAACTATATATATATATATATAACTAAACGAATTTTTAGTTAAAAATATTTAAACAATTTGTAGTATTTCACATCATGCAAAAACAAAATATTCTAAGTTCGAACGCCTCCTCATATCCTGAGTCAATCAAAAAAATATGAAAGTAAAAAAAGAGATAATTTAAATTAGTTACAATTCAATTATACTTTTGATCCTCAAACTTTAAAATACGCAACATTTTAGTCCACAAATTTAAATTTATTATAATATTTTATATTTTTTTTATCAAAGGTTTAACATATATTTTTTAAAATTTTTAATTTTAAAGAAATAAAATTATGATAAGAGTAGTAAAATATTATTAAATTTTGAATAAATAAAATGTAAATTTTTCAAGCAGAATCCACTCCAACGAATTTTTTTTTTTTTGTTAATCTATTTTTTTGTTTATCTATCTAGAACCACGAGACGTTTCTAGAAGATTCGGATAAGTAATTGATATGCAAAAGGCACAATTTTGACTTTTTTTTTTTTTTTTTTTTTTTTCCTTTTTTAGTGTGAAAAATTCAAAAATAATTATAATTTTTTTTTCTTCAATATTCTAAAATTATTGCAGTACTTACCGTTTTTTTTTTTTTTTTTTTTTTTTTTGGTATCAGATATCATTAGAGGTATCAGTAGGTACGGATTTTCAAAATTTTATTCGAATCCAAGTAAAATAATTTTTTTCGATATTAAATGAATATAAATTTGACAAATTTAAATTTGGATATGAATTTTGACTGTATTCGATCCAAACCCGAATTGATTTTACGTTATATAATATACGCGTATATAAATATTTGATATTATATTTAAATTTATATTTTAAAAATTTAGATTTAATGTAATATATTTTTAAATATTATAAAGAGAAAAAGAGAAATAATTATTTTGGGTTTGAATTTTCGGGTTCGAATTCGGATTTTAAATTTTTGGCCGGATTAGGATTTGGGTTTCGAATTTGGTAGTCAAATTTTTAAAAATTCGTCCCCTGTTCGACAGGTTGACATTCCTTGATATCATCGTAATTTTATAACATTAAAGGAAAAAAAGTTGAAAATATTTGTGAATTTTTTTTAGTATTTAAAAAGGCTAAATCACAGAAAACCTCCATGTAATATCCCGCTTTTTCACTTTGCTTCCCTATTTTTTAAAAGCCTACATTTTGCCCCCTCGTAATTACCAAATTGTCTTTAGGGGGCAACGGCGTTAACGGAGAAGATAAATTAACGAAAATGCCCTTACCTTATATTGGAGAGAACGAGCTTTAGCTTATTTCTCATCATTCTTCAAGGATATTTTGGGTATATCAAATAATATTTTTTTAAAAATTGACGGTTCACTCACGGAATGATGACGGCGGGAGTAAATGCATATTTCGGTAATTACGATGGGACAAAATATAGGCTTTTAAAAGATAAAGGGCAAAATAAAAAAGCGAGATATTACAGAAGAATTTTCTGTAATTTAGCCTTTTTAAAATAGAAAAGCGGTGCCATCAAATATGCTAACAAATTGTAATTACGAGTTTAACCACAAAGTTAACGAGTTACTATCTGACTCAATTCATAGACCACCATCTCATTTCAGCCAAAATTTTTAGACCTATTATCGTGAGGAAGAAAGTCGAACCTATTTCATCCAATATTTTCTCCTCCCAACACTTACACACCATTGGTACGACATGTGAAAATCGAATCTCTGCCACTAGCATTGACACCACTTATGGGTAGGGGTGTTAACGAGCCGAACACAAGTGAGCTGGGGTCGACTCGTGTTCGGCTTGTGTAATAAACGAGCCGAACACGAACTGGCTCATTTAAATATCGAGCTGAAAAATTCGGCTCGTGTTCAGCTTGCTCATGTTCGGCTCGAACACAGCTGGCTCGCGAACAACAAGTTTAATTTTCATTCCTACTATAGTTCAACTCGTTTATTAACCAACCGAACACGAGCTGGCTCGCGAACGACAAGTTTAATTTTCATTCCTACTATTAGATATAAAATTGAAAGAAAATTTAAAAATTAAAAATTTAATTTAATAATTAAAATTCATAAAAAATTAATAGTCTAAAATCTAAATAGTAATATATATATATATATATATATATATATATATTCGAACTGTTATCGAGCTGACCTTAGCTCGTGTTCGGCTCGTTTATTAAACGAGCTGAAAAAATCGGCTTGTGTTCGGCTCGTTTACTAAACGAGCGATTCAATCTCCAGCTCATTTCGAGCCGAACACGAACTGGCTCGCGAACAGCGAGCTGAATTGCCACCCCTACTTGTGGGATCATTAGCATTAATCATTAATTTTAAAAATTTAAAATTTTAAAAATATAAAATTAATTCACTTAATTAAATTGTACAGATACAGTGTCCACGGATATCGCTTATGCTCACGGTGCACGCAATAATTTCCCGCTTATGCTCACGGTGCACGCAATAATTTCCCCTATAAGTAGAAACGGTCGGGAAATCCTCTATGGAAGCATTTTGATTGGTCCGGTCTACGGAGGATGGTGTGGTGGACCGGTGCACCCGGCGCAGCAGACCCGCGAAAAATGAAGCAGTTAGACGATGACGTCACCGAATGTGAAGTTCCTCTCGAAGCAGTTGAATGGGGGAGCCGCCATGCGACCGTTGCGCTCCGCATAATTCGAACTCCTCCCCAAATCCGCGTAAATTTCTATATGCGATATCACACTATTGGCTGTATTGGGGTTAGCAATGGGTCGGGTCGGATCGAGTCAGCTTCGGGTCGGATGGGATTGATTTAATTTAAGGCTAATTGCATGCGATTTTTCGTAAATATACCGAATAACAGATATATTCCTACAAAGTTTAAAATTTTTATATTTATTTTTTTAAAAAATTTAAATTATTCATATATATTCCTCCGATTTATTACCGTTAGTTTATTGTTTATTTTTTAACAGACTATGTGAAATGACAGTTTTGCCTTTTCAAAAATGTTCCTTCAAAAATCTCAACTGTTAAAATAATACAAAAATATCTGAAAGGGTAAAAAGATAAATTTACTTTACTAACTAACTAAGATTAAGTATTTAACCTATGGTTAACTAGATTTTTCTAACAGATATAGACGGTAGGAATATATATGAATAACGTTGAATTTTTGAAAAGATAAATATGAAAAGATGAACTTTGTTGGGATATATATGCTATTCGATATGTTTACATGAAGCCGTATGCAATTAATTCTTTAATTTAATATAGTTTTTATAAATATATCGAATAACAGATATATTTTTATAAAATTTAATTTTTTATATTTAATTTTTAAAAAATTTTATGACTGTTTGATTTAAGATATAAAGATTGAAATAATAAGAATAATAAATAATTTTAATTTTAAAATAATAATATTTTATCTAATTAATTAATTTAAATATTAATTAAATAATAATTTAATTAATTTATTTAAAGATAATTCTAAATATTAATTAATAAAATAATTAACTATAAATAATTTAATAAATTAATTAGTTAATTATCAAATAGTCAAATAATAATTAGTTAATAAAATAATTAAATTAGTAAAAATATTAGATTAATTAAAAAATTAATAAAATAATTAAAATTATATTTATTTTAATTAATTTGATTGTCAAGTAAAAATAAATTTATTTCAGAAAAAAAAAAAAGAGTAAAACTGTTGTTTTTATTCAAATCAAACGTGTTTGGAGAACAAGATTAGAACAAGTTATTGTTCTAGGTTTTGTTTCTGAATTAAATATTACCTTAATATCGGTTAAAAAAAATATAATTAATTATATATTAAATATTTAATTTTGATTAGACAACAAAGTAAACTCATAAAAGTGATCTCAGCGCTCAAGATCACACGCTCGCATAATAAATCTATGCAAGTGAACTGATAAAAGTGATCCGAGCACGAAATTTCCTTTGATTAATATTTTTGTAGGCGACCAACATTTCTCTGGGTACGTTTCCTACTCCGGTGGGCCCCACTCACCGCCATACTCCATTACGCGAAAATGGGAAACGGACGGTGGATATCTCCCGCGGCCGGAAATCCAACGGTTGATACGTAATCCGCATAGAGAAGTACTACGCGGTGTATTAGCACCGTTTTGAAATAAAGAACGGACTGGTAAAATGTTACGAGTAGTCCCTGTATTGTTCAATATTTGGAAACCAGTCTTTGCATTTTTGACTCGAATACTTCGTTTCCTAAACTTTATATAATTACAATTTAGTCCTCAAATCGTGTAGAAAGTGCGAAATTTTATCTTCTAAAAATAATATTTTAAAATCAGCTAGTAAATATAAATATATAGAAGTATATAATTATAAACACATGTGAGAGGAGAGAAAATTGTTTTACATGAAATTTTAAAAATACAGTAAATTCAATCGTTTAGAATATATTTAAATATATTTTTAATAAACGGACGTAATTAAAATAATTTTATATTAAATTATATATATAATATATATATAAAATATAACGAAAATTTTGATTTAATTCTAATTTAAATTTTTTGTTATGATTCAATTTTCAAAAATAAAATAATAAATAAAAAATATGTTATTATTATTTTGTAGATTATGAATAAGAACGAATTATCAGTTTTTAAAAATAAAAAAGTTAATTATAATATTTGGACGGTTTTGTTGGTCAGGGATGGCAATGCAATTTATACAAAAGTTAGGGACTTAAATGTCAATTATGAAAGACTGATTGGAAATATTGAGATCGTAGAGGGACTATCATTACATTTTACCCTCTGGAGGGGTAATAAAAGAAGAGCGGGGAAAGCAACGTCACCAAATCGTTTGAACGCTCTCTTGTTCTTCTTCCTCTTCTTCTTCTTCTTCTTCTTCTTCGTCGCGTACGCGGTTCCTTCGAAGCCAAGGATTAGGGTTAGGGTTAGGGTTAGGGTTTTGGGGAGGGAGATGGCGACGATGGAAAGCTTGATAGGGCTCATGAACCGGATCCAGAGGGCGTGCACGGTGCTCGGTGACTCCGGCGGGGCCGACGCCGCCTCCTTGCCCTCTCTCTGGGAGGAGCTCCCCTCCATCGCCGTCGTCGGTGGCCAGGTTAGGGTTTCTCCCCTCTCCTTTGATCCTCTGCTTCGTCTTCTTAAACCCTTGCTCAACTCGGTTTTGATCGGCGAGAGCAGAGCTCGGGGAAGTCGTCCGTGCTGGAGAGCTTCGTCGGAAGAGACTTCCTCCCCCGTGGATCAGGTTCGCTTAATCTAGGGTTTTGATCGCGCGTTGTTCTTGTGCTCTATTGTTTTTGAGTGGATTGGATTGAGGGTTAGGGTTTTGGGTGATGTTGAAGGGATCGTGACGAGGCGGCCGCTGGTGCTGCAGCTCCAGCAGGCGGAGGAGGGACAGCCGGAGTACGCCGAGTTCCTGCACCTGCCGAAGAGGAGGTTTACCGACTTCGGTATGCTCTGCTTTGTTGAATTCTTTGCTATAGTAGTTGTAACTGGTTGATTAGATGCATCTTTTGTGTTCTTGCTGCAACCCTGTTTTGTTTTTGGTTACATGCGCCTGTTTTTAATTTGTTTTATCCTTGTGAACATGCGAATTTGAAAGACGCTTGTCGTTTCTAATTTGTTTTATCCTTATTGTAGTCTCTGGCTTGTTCAAATGCTTTATACGAGATTTGCCTAATGATAAAATGATGAATTTCGCATGTTCTTAGGATGATTGATACGCGATGAAATGAAAAGGGAGGAATTTGAAAGACACTTGTTGGGGTGAACATGCGGATTAAGGAAGATTATAGTAGGATAGAACTGGAAAGAAAGAGAGAGCATGCAAATCATTTTTTTCCCAAGCATATGTAGAACACAATCATTTGCTGTTAGATTTTGCTGGATTTTGTTGAGGGGTTTTGTAATATCTAAAACATTTGGACAGATTTCTTTGTCGGCTTAAGCTTTTAGAGAAAAACAGCTTTTTTCCATATGATATTAGGAGATCCTGAGTTTGAATCTCACTAGCGCTCATCCGTTTTTTAATTTAAGAAAGCCTCCGCCAAGTAGTTCTAAGCTTGTCTTGGGCTTATTAAGGGCTTGTGATTGTAATTGGAATTGGAAATGGGTTCCATAGGGGTTCCAATTGTCATGGGAATGACCGACTCTGTGACTTTGTTTGGCTCCCAATTGGAATGGGAATGGAACAAATGTTTATTGAATCACCTAGATGGTAATCATGGTACCATCCGTACAAAATGTGTATTTAGAAAATTATATTAAATACACCACATAGCACACATGCTGCAGTCATTTAGTATGGTATTGATGCTAACACATTTTGTGCCTGTTTGTGACATTGGGAATCTGTAGGAAAATTATATGCTTCATGCCCTCATCATATTTATCATTTTGAATGATGATCTCATCTTTTTTGTCCTATCATGCAGCTCTTGTTCGAAGGGAAATTCAGGATGAAACTGATAGATTGACCGGGAAAACTAAGCAGATATCCCCTCTTCCGATTCATCTCAGTATTTACTCGCCGCATGGTATTTACCGTCATACCTGTTATTTTCTGGCCTGATTTTGAGAATGTTTGGCATTTTTGCATTAACTGCTATGACATAGTGGCTTATTACATTTGCTTTTAAGATTCTCGTAAAAGGATTGGTCTGTAAACAGGGAACTTTCTGCTTTTGAATTTAGTTGATAGCAACTGTCAATTGTTATTATTCGAAAGGTCGTGTCTAATTCAATCCCAAAAATTCTCTCTTTTTTAAGAAATTAAGAAATTGTTTTTACATGAGAGTCGTATTCAGAATAATGTTATAAAATAACAGAATAATACGATATCAAAAGAGGCATAGAAAAATGTATTCTATGGGGTTTGTATCCTCCATGGCATTCTGCTACCTGGGTGCTTTTTTATCTACAGAAATATCTTCTTGTTTCAATCAATTATTCCTTCATTGGTCCATGTTTTAGAGGAATGTTAGGAAGGGTGCTAAGAAAGAGAGGAATGCTGTTGTATGCTATGTTTATAGTCCCTCTGTTCCTTTCCCTACTTCTGAAGTGTTTACTACGATTTGGTTAATATGACATGCTTAAGGCATAGCAATATTAGTCCAAAAGTTTTTTGGTCTCGCGATGCAATATTATTCCTTGTAAATTTCATGCGCCCTCTTCTTTAGCACACCAGGCCCATCATATCCTCTCTTCACTTGCTATTTTGATATCATATTTTTGTGATTAGTTTTCACATCTTCAAAATCTGATTCCCCTTGATACCGTCTGTTGCTTTGGTTTGCTTCACAGTTGTGAATTTAACATTGATTGATCTGCCTGGACTTACGAAGGTTGCTGTAGGTATGTGTTACTTCCTGATTGTTTTATTTTTCACTTTTTATTTTGTTAACATGAACCCTTTGATCAATAATGAGAATCTTGATACTAATTATTCTTTTAAATGGTTAATTTTCAGAGGGGCAACCAGATAGTATTGTCGAAGATATTGAAAATATGGTGCGCTCATATGTTGAAAAGGTATACAGTGAGATCCATGAGGACTTTTTACTCTATGTTGATTGCAATAAGAGTATTCTGAGACTGATTGGGTTGTCAATGTATCATCTGCTTTTATGGACTTATGTTTACTTCAAATCTTCATATCATATTCGTTGGTGCACGTTAAACATAAACTACATCTTGCTCAATCTCACAAATGATCCTTCTTTTGTACCTTGCGTCATTTCAAATTTCTAGTACATATGCAAAATAATCTTTCGTTTATGATTTTATGCTGAGTGTATGCATTTCTCAATTCTCATATATGTAGGTTCCGAGATTCTGTTAATATGTCTATTAACACAATTACTCTGTTTCCTTTTGCAGCCTAATTGCATAATACTGGCAATATCACCAGCTAATCAAGACATTGCGACCTCCGATGCAATTAAACTTGCTAAAGAAGTTGATCCGGCAGGTACTAGATTTCCAGTATATACATGTAATTTTGACCACCTAATCAATTCTAAAATTTCTATTGAAGATGATGATACAACGATTTCGATGACCACATTAGCAGCAGCAATAGTGTTGTTAACTCAAAACTCTTATTGCAATTAATTAGGTCTTCTGTTTTGGTGATTTATATATTATTATGCAAGGCGTCAACGATTTCTGTCAAGTTGGATGGTTATTTACTATTGTTCTTTACTGATAAACCTCTGCATGAGTTGTGTTCAGGCGAAAGAACATTTGGGGTGCTGACAAAGCTGGATCTGATGGACAAAGGAACAAATGCTCTTGATGTAAGGCTTAGAAACATTTTCCCACCATGAGAGCTTCTCTCAGTTAATTAATCCAATATATGTCTGACCACGCTAATTAGAAGATCTGCATCTTCTTTAGTTTCTTGTTGTATTCGTAGTATATTAAAGTGATCGTCAGTAACCATCATTACTACTATCTGTCTAAAATTTCTTTTTTACGTAACGTGTTGTGTTACTGAAGGTTCTCGAAGGAAGATCTTATCGGTTGCAACATCCTTGGGTAGGAATTGTGAACCGTTCACAAGCAGATATAAACAGGAATGTCGACATGATTGTTGCCCGGCGAAAAGAGAGAGAGTATTTTTCTTCCAGTCCCGACTACTCACACCTTGCCAGTAGAATGGGTTCTGAATATCTTGCTAAGCTCCTTTCGCAGGTAATTAATATTGAAATATCGACATGTGTGCTACTTTCCAACATACATGCATTATCCCATATAAAAATCTCCCCTCGGTAAAAATAGTTTTTAAAATGCAAATACCAAACTAACTGCCCCATTTTTTTTTTCTCTCTTTGTAGTAAACTGCATGTGACACCCCAATAGTCCCACATCGGATGAAAATGGAATTATAATTGGATATATAAGAGAAAATGAACATTAGTAATAATAACTGGGCTTAAGTATTTTGGGCTGTGGTTTAGGCCCAACGAGTTATTATTGCTAGTGGGCTGGGTCGTTATATTTGGTATCAGATCCAATCATCAACCGGAAGTGTGTGACGAGTCTCGGCTGAGTCTGGGTCTAGATGTGGCAGGGCTAGCGAGACAAATCTCACATCGCATGGTGATCTTGGGTTGTCCGTGTGATTGGGCTGACGATGACGTCAGGCTTAAACGGGGGGAATCTGTGATACCCCAATAGTCCCATATCGGATAGAAATGGGATTATGATTGGGTATATAAGAGACAATGGATATTAATAATAATAACTGGATTTAAGCATTTTGGGCTGTGGTTTAGGCCAAACGAGTTATTATTGCTAGTGAGCCGGGTCATCACACTGCACTTTCAGTTGTAATACATGAAAACTCGGTTTTGTAACGGCATATGCATGAATAGATGATTTTGTAGTTAATGGCCCCTTGTACTATTTAATGATGTTTTCTTGATGAGTTTGGTGGAGATGCAATAATGACCATATCGCAATGATATTGTTTCAGCATCTAGAGTCTGTCATTAAGGGGCGCATCCCAAGTATCACATCTTTGATCAATAAGACCATCGACGAGCTTGAGTCCGAGATGGATAATATTGGTAGACCAGTGGCAGTTGATGCGGGGGTGAGGAATTTATATCTACATTTGTGTCCCTTTTTTTTTTTTTTTTTTTTCAAGAATTTCAAAACTCAATGTTATATGTACCTCTAGGCTCAACTGTACACTATATTGGAACTCTGTCGTGCATTCGACCGGATTTTTAAGGAGCATCTAGATGGAGGGTAAGTAACTTTTCAGGTCTCTCTTTACTGATGCTGATAATCGTATTTTAACTTAATTATCTTTTGCTTGAATTGGGCAACCGCAGGCGGCCGGGTGGTGATCGAATATATGGAGTGTTCGACAATCAGCTCCCCGCTGCTCTAAGGAAGCTCCCATTCGACCGATATCTCTCTCTCCAAAATGTGAAGAAGGTGGTCTCTGAAGCAGACGGGTATCAGCCTCACTTAATTGCTCCGGAGCAAGGCTATCGTCGGCTGATAGAGGTCGCTCTGAGCTATTTCAGAGGCCCCGCCGAAGCATCGGTGGACGCGGTAAGTGAAAAAAAAAAAGGAGAACATAAAAACGACGGAAACTCTGGTACGAATAGAGAGTTGTGGTAGCAAAGTTTTACTGCTATTTGACAAAATTCTCGTACACAGAAGATACTGACAACGTTTTCCTTTTAAAAGCATCGACCAAATTCTCTGGCCGATTTACGATTTCGTCGTAATTCTCTAGCGATATGTGTGTGGAAACTATTAATCCCTGTGTTTCAGGTGCATTATGTTCTCAAGGAATTGGTACGCAAATCCGTAGGAGAGACTCAAGTTAGTTAGATCTCTTTTTCTCTCAGTTCGACGCCGTCGTATCTTTGTTTAATACATTTTTTTCCATATTTGTTCACAAGCTGACCTTTACAGGAGCTTAAAAGGTTCCCTACTCTCCAAGCAGAGATTGCGGCGGCTGCCTACGAGGCGCTGGAGCGGTTCCGCGAGGACAGCCGCAAGACCGCGGTCCGCCTCGTCGACATGGAGGCGACCTACCTGACCGTCGAGTTCTTCCGGAAGCTTCCGCAGGAGGTCGAGGTCAAGGGCGGGAACCCGGCCGCCGCCGCCGCCTCCACAATCGACCGGTACAGCGAGGGGCATTACAGGAGAATAGCTTCCAACGTGTCCTCCTACATAGGAATGGTATCGGAAACGCTCAAGAACACGATTCCGAAAGCGGTCGTTTACTGCCAAGTCCGAGAGGCGAAGCGGTCCCTGCTCGACCAATTCTACACACAAGTCGGGAAGAAAGAGGTACGCTTAACAAGTTTACGACTTCGGTCTCTAAACTTTTGACCTCCTTTCCATCTCAATTTCATTCTATAGGCTTTGAATTTAACCCGAAAGTTCGTCTCTAAACATTCCCCCTCAAGTTTTACTTTCGGGACCAAGCTTGAATTTATCATAAGTCAAGGATTTAAGTATTCATCGGCACGGACCGTATCTACCGTGCCGTACCGTGCCAATAAGATACCGGCACGATACGGCTCCCGTGCCGATGACATAGTTCAAAATCTTTTTTTCTTAAAATTATTAAATAATTTTCTTAATAAAGTTCAAAATATTTGATAAAGATACATAATAAGCAATTAAAAAATTTTGTTGCTAAAAAAATTAAACATTTCATGTCATTATATGTCGGCACGCATGTATTTTTTGTGACCGGTACTCATCGGCACGGCTCGGCACGCATCGTGCCGTACCGTACCGGCAAGTTTTCGGCACGATCTCGTGCCACGGGACTTAAATCCTTGTCATCAGTATCATTTTATGAATCCTATCGGCAAATCACGAAACGTGAACAACTCGCGAAGGTGCTCGTCGAAAACCTTAAAAAGTTTTCGGGTCCTTTACATCGAACAAAGTGTTCTGTATTCAAAACGGATTTCGCTCCTCTTTTGCTGATCCGTTCTTCCGCTCAGGCGAATCAGCTCGGGCGAATGCTGGACGAGGACCCGGCCCTGATGGAGCAGAGGCAGCAGTTCGCGAAGCGGCTCGAGTTGTACAAGTCCGCGAGGGACGAGATCGACTCCGTCTCGTGGACCAGATGAGTGAGTGACACTACCGATGTTAGGTTACATATATCCGCGCCCCGTTAAAATCGTCCGAGACCACAGGTGAGATCTACAGAGCTACAGATTTGATCCTTCTTTGTAATTTTGTGATCATACATAGCATTTCTTTTTTGAAATTCTTAGATACCTTGTTATATACACTGCCTCTTGTGTGTGTGTATATATATATATATATATATGATTACATTAGCATACCATGGATAGAGAACATTGATGGTAGTTATTGAGATTTACTTTATTTTGTGCTTGTTCTTTATTTTTTTATTTTTTTGCTTTATTGTTGGAAAAAATATTATTGTTAGATGTGGACGCTTATAAAACTTTGGGGCAATATATATATATATATATATATATATATATATATATATATATATATATATATATATATTCTGGGCTACTATTCAATTGTTTCAAATTTATTATTCATAAATTTTCTAAGGTATAAGTTTTTGTTCTAGTCTTATTTTTTAAACGCTTCTTGTTATGCATAAAATAATAGTTTTTGTTTTTTAACTGCTGTTTCATATATATATATATATATATATATATATATATATATATATATATATATATATATATATATTTGAACAAGTTTGTTTCCACTAGAGTTTAATTAAAATAAATATAATTTTAATTATTATATTAATTTGTTAATTAATTTAATAATTTGTTTTTATTAAAGATTAAAAAAAAAGAGTTTTCAGCTGTGCCATTCGTATTGGTATTTTATTGACACGATATGATACGGTGGATACAGATCATGTCGATGAACGTCGTGAAAAGATGATTTATCGTTTCAAACTCAAAATTACATTAGCACTCTGGTCAATCCTTTTAGAAGGTTGTTCGCCGTAAGGAGTCTATTTTTAACGACGAGCCTTGCAAAGATATGTATACTTTAAAATTAAAAAAATAAAAATAAAAATAAAAATATTTATATTAAAGTTTATCATATATTAGTCTATTTTTTTTTTAAAAAAATATTTTTTGTATATTTAAAATCAGGTGTATATTTTATATTTCATCTATTCTAAGGTGAGATAAATTTTATCGATTATTTCAAAGTAATCAATAAAAAAAAAGTTTTCACTCCAGAGTAGATCAGTGTATAATATTGTGCACTCGAAATTTTACTAGTATTTTAAAATGACTAATAAAAAAAAATTTTACTCTAGAATAAATGGATGTATATTGTGCACTCGAAATTGGATGTACGAATTATATTGCTCATTTTATGAACATGTTTTTGACTTTTTAATTTTGTTAATTAGACCTTCTAAATATTAGTAAATATTTTGATAGCTCCTCTTCCCAACCTAAGTTACGGATTAAAATAACTATTTTCGTTCTCTATCCTGTACGCCATTTTATATAAATTTAAAATTTTAAAAAACTATTTTTATTACACAATTAATTTTATAAAAAATTTAAATCTAGAAATAATCCTATCCTATTCACGTTGGCGCGAGGTTGGTTTTCCAAAAAATTATGAAAAAAAAAAGAATTTTTTTTTTTAAAAAAATTTCTGCCCATTTAGTTAAAAGAAAAAAGCTTTTTAAAATTTTATTTCAGATTTTTTTAAAAAGGGAAAAAATATTTTTTTATAAAATCTGTGATTTTTTTTTTTAGAAAAACTAATTTGTTTTAAAATTACTGAAAAGAAATTTCATAAAAAATTTTGTTGTTCAATTTTTTTTTTTCTTTTTCATACTTTTTCAAGAAACCAACCAATCCTAGTAGCACCTGAGCCTCATAAAATTTAGTTGGGGCGATTTACGAAAAAAAATATTTTTAAGGGGTCATGTGCGAAAAAGAATAACGAATTTTTGGATGTCAGTTTAAGTCGAATTTATAAAATTTAAAATATCTATTTTTATAAAATCTCAAAATTAATAGATTTTTTATACAAATTAGCCAAAATTTTGTTCTCTAAATATTTTTTTCATACTTTTTTTTTAAAAAAACCCAAACAATCCTAATAGTGTACCTGAGCCTCATAAAATTTAGTTGGGGTGATTTACGAAATAAAATAATTTTAAGGGACTCAAGTGCGAAAAAGAACAACCTAACCTAACGAAGCATCGTACTTCCTGAGCAGTGTGATAACATTAATTTAATCACACTTCACCCCCAATCCCAACAAAAAAAAAAAAAAAAAAAAAAAGAAAGAGAAAATTGAAGGAATGAGAGCATCAAATCTCCTTCATCATCTCCGGATTCCTCCCACAAATTTCCCCAATCGAAGCATCGGAAGCTACAGCAACTCTCAGATCACCAAAGGTTTTTTTTTTTTTTTTTTTTTTTTTTTTGATATTTTATGGATCCTTTTATAGTAGCATTATTTTTCTCATTTATTTCCTCATCAGATTAAACCAACTAAATTTTTCTTTCCCCAAAATTTTCCGATTTTTTTTTACATATTTTTTTTTCCTGATAATTTAGTTCGTTTTCATCATGGTTTCGATGTATTAATTGCTTTTATTGGCTGTTTGGAGCAATCCATGTGTTGTAGTTCGTGTATTTTGCTCTTCTTTCTCTGTGGCATTTCCTCGAACACCTCTCCCGCAAAAAAAAAAAAAAAAAACAAAATGAATGGTAGGGAGGGTTCGTTCCTGTTACATTACGCACCAATCTCAAAGCAAGTTTTTTTTTTTTTTTTTTTTTTTTTTTTTTTGGCTAAAATATAGAGAAAATATTCTTGTAAAAATTCGAATTCTAATTTTCATGAAGTGCCCTAATTTTATAGTTGGTCCTTGCACTATTCCTATGTTGAGATTTGGTCCATTCACTTTTCACTCAAGCAGCTTAGTCCCTGAACTTTAAAAGAAATCATGTTTTTAATAACATAAAATAACATTTTTACTGTGTTTTGAAATAAAATGAAATAGTTAAGACATTTTATACAAAAAGAGTAAGTAAAATGGGTATTTAATAAAAAAATTAGAGTATTTTTTTTGACTAAATAACTGAAGTGTAGTATATGTAAAAGTTCACGTAAAAGGCACAAAGTAGGGATGTCAAAAGGTACGGATACCCGAAATTTTATCCGAGCCCGAATCCGAATGAAATGAATTTATTCGATGTTAAATTAATATGGATTCAGATATAAAAAACGAAAATCCGACCGATTTGAATATGGATATGGATTTTGACTGTACCCGATCAGAACCTAATTTTACGTTATATAATATATGTGTATAAAAATATTTGATATTATATTTAAATTTATATTTTAAAAATTTAGATTTAATGTAATATGTTTTAAAATATTGTTTCGGATTCGGGTTTGGATTTTGAATTTTTGATCGGGTACGAATTTAGATATGAATTTTTAAAATCCGTGAGATTCGGGTTCGGATTCGGATTACGGGTTTGGTAGTCGGGTTCGGGTTCGAGTTTTTGAAAATTCGTCCTGAATCCGACCCGTTGACATCTCCTAGTACATAGACCTTGTCATGGTACTGGAACAAAACTCTACATCAGTTTCAGTTGAGCAAGGATGGATCTCTTCATGTATCTGTTTGTTTCAGATATTGAATCATTTCTAATCAAAACTCAATCTTGTTTCTAGTTACATTATGAACCTCTTCTTCTTTCCATTATATGATGTTTTCCTGTTGGGGATACAGGTCGAATACCGGCGTCAGAAAGGCCAAGAGGCTGTTCTCTCTGCGTTTGCCGACAGTTGCAGTCATCCTCTTGCGAAAATGCTGAACAGGGCACCAGAAGGCCTACTGCAGAGAATGTTCTTTTCGCAACGGTAAATTTCGACTTAGAAAAAACTAGTCCCATACATATTACTCGCAATCTGGTTCAATTTGGTTTAATGTAGTATGTAGAACATGCTTGTTTTCAGGAAAATGCTTCGAAGAAACACGAAACGGTCGGAGCATTCCAGAAGCTCCCAATG
Organism: Tillandsia fasciculata; assembly: GCA_029168755.2. NCBI lineage: Eukaryota > Viridiplantae > Streptophyta > Magnoliopsida > Poales > Bromeliaceae > Tillandsia > Tillandsia fasciculata. Next base: position 843,661 of record CM054945.1, on the reverse strand, counting down.
GTGATGCCGGCAATTGACATACTTACTTCGGCTCAGAGAAAGGCGAGAAATGTCGCGCCTACTAAGGGTAATGGATTATCGTGCGAGTGTTTTGTGTATTCTTTTTATCTTCATTTCGTGATATTTATATATTAACGCGTGTTGCGTGCTGTAGGTATTGCAAATATAGCCAAGCGAGAAAGAAATCGAGGCGCGAAGCAACTTGATGCCTTAATGAAAGTAAGTCATTTACTTTTCGGGACTTCTACACAAGGATTTAGGTGTTGTGGCACGGAGTCGTGCCGAGAACTTACATGTGCCGGTCACAAAAGTGAAAAAATACATGTGTGCTGGCGTATAATTATTTTATTTTCTTTAGTAACAAAATATTATAATTGCTTATTATGTATCTTTATCAAGTCTTTTGAATTTTGTTGAGAAAATTACATACTAATTTAAAGAAAAGAAAGTTTTAAGCTGTGCCATCGGCACGACGACTGTATTATGCCGATAACTTATTGATAAGAAACGTCATGGTAGATATGGTGTTTTTAAAAGCACCATATCAGGAGTTCGGCTATGGTGCTTTTAAAAGCACCAAGCACTTGGTGCTTGCAAGTTTTCAATCGTTAGATCTATTTCTTTAATCAATTCCATTCCTTAGATCATGTTATTCCACCAATCACCCACTAAACTCTAGGAGACCACTATCATCCTAACTGCATATCTTTTCATCCAAGAGCCGAAAACTTACAAGCACTAACGACTTGGTACTTTTAAAAGCATAGAAGCTCAATTCCAAAATCAGTTATCAATGTAAACATCTAAATTTTGATATATACCTCTTGGAGCTGCAACTTTTTACGAAAATATTGCCATCTTAGTTAGCGGGTATCATCCAATTCGCATGGTGAAGTCGGTTTTCTATTACAAGTAGTCTCTCTAAGAAGAGTGTTTCTGTGAAAACAAGGGTACATACAAAAATAAGCTTTTGAAGTTTGCATGATTACTCATGTAAACATCTACATTTGTTTTCTTTATTTGTTCCTTGCCCTCATTTTGATCTATAAACAAAACATTAATAGTAATTGTGGATTATTTTTAATCTGCAGGAATTAGCTGTACCTTTGCGTACGTACATGGAAAACTTTCCTAATAAAAGATATCTACATCCGTACGAGCGATCTCTCATCGAGCTTACTTTCGGTGAGGGTAACTACGAACAGGTTCGCCTCTACTCATTCCATATTACTCTCTAATCTCTAACCTCGAATGGAGGAGAGTTTGTACATTTAATTTTGATTCTTATTTGATGCTTTACAAGCCTAGTTTGGCTACAATTAGCTCTGCTTATTGTGACGCGCGCATACATAGATTAGTGTCATTTTAGACGAAATTTCATCATCATCTCTAGAACTAATTGAACTTTGATCTAATTCAATGATCTTCGCGGTGTCTTAACAGGTGCTAGGAAGAGTGGATGCTCTCAGGAAAAAGCTTATATCTGTTGGAAAGCAACATGCCTCTCTTTGTGCTCAGGTTTGTGTCATACTATGAATTCTGAGCTTGTTTTTGTGTTGGAAATGATACTCAACACTAAAAACTCACTTTGCGTAAATAAGTAAATAGGCTATTATGCGTCATCTGTAATGATTCAACCCGCTAGCAACAAAAATTTGTTGGGCACAAAACCACCCGCCCATATATTCCCAATTAGAAATCTTTTTCCATCCAATGTGGGACTATTGGGGTGTTACAGACTTTTTCTTGTTTAGACCCCGACGTTCTCATCATGTCCATATCAGATCACAGATATAGATCAGAATTATCATGCAATATGAGGTTCTAGAGATTGCTGATTGCTCCCACCACACTTCTTGTTGGTATTCGTCTTTGATACCAATTATAACGACCCGATCCGTTAGCAATAATTACTTGTTGGGTCCAAAATACTTAAACCCGGTTATTATTAGCGTGTGTGGCCTCATTCACATTATCAAGAATTCCGGGCTCCTTTACTTATGCATCTATTAATTATCTACGAATTGTTCTGCTAATAAGCAAATTGATCTTTTTCTCTATGTTATAGAGTTTGTAAATTATAAATTAAATAGACAAAAATAAAACTGTATCAGGGAAGCACCTTCAAACAAACATCTATAATAAAATTGTTACTTGAATACATTTTGCTTTTCATTTCTAGAATAAGGAGTATAGATTTTTATTCAGGTTAAATATTTAACCTTGACAGTCATCATCGAAGCGCGAAGCGGAGGAGCGACTTAATGAGGTTAGTTAGAATTCCATTTGTAGAATGGCTTTTAGATTCACAGTTGCTTCCCAGAAACCGATACCATGGATTACGTTTGCAGGGTCTAAAAAAGCTCGAGGAAACCTTTAAGATCGGAAAGAGCGCTGTCGATGATCTACTAACCGTTGCAAAGGTAACAAGCAATTTTGCAAATCTAAGGTAATAAGTGTTTAAATTTGTTTGTTGAGTTATCAATGAAGCAGGTTGTTTTAGATTGATTTAGGGTTTTGTGTAGAGAAAGGACCATTTCCCTCGACGAAAAAGAATCGTAGATCATAGTCCTTCATAAGAAGAAGCAAAATGCGTCGAGTGTTCAGAACAGCATACTAGAACTTTACCGTCGATACAGTTGTTTACTATATTTTGTTGCGGTATCTAAAATAACTGGTATGTTAGATCTGACCCGAAATTGGAAATCGTCTCGATTTAATGTTTTCGATTCGCCGACGGTGGAGCCCTAGAGATCATGCGATGCAACATAGAGAACATTTTATATTTTCTTTTTCATATAATGAAACTCTTCCCTTTCGCCCGTAGTTTTTTTCTCTACAAAGAATTTTTCACGTAAATCTGTGTGTTCTTATTTTGTCGTGCATTTGAGGTTTGCTTTTGTGTGGTGATCGCCTATTGATTTCGTTTTCGTTTGTGCGCTTGTCGTAACATCAATTAATGGTCTATGCAGACATTGCGTGCTATGCCGGTGGTTGATCCGCGGACCCCTACGCTCTGTCTTGTCGGAGCGCCCAATGTGGGGAAATCGTCGTTGGTTCGGATACTCTCGTCAGGAAAACCAGAAGTAACTATCTGTTTTTTTTTTCCTCTGAAGCTTCTTTACGGAAAATTTCCGACTCTATACTCAATTCAGTTGTCGATTAGTACTTTTGGAAGATAATTTGTCCTACAATTTCCTTTTTGTTGTCTAATTTTCTGCAGGTGTGCAACTACCCTTTCACAACAAGAGGAGTTTTAATGGGCCATATTATCTTGAACTACGACCGTTTCCAGGTTACTGATACTCCAGGACTTCTTACAAGACATGATGGTGAGTGACACAGAAAGCCTTTGTTTTCGTTCGAACTACATGCCCGATCGAAAGTTTTTCGATGTTTCAAGTTCCAAATCGCCTCATCGGTAGCATTTGCGTGCGATCCCTACATATATTGCATTTTAAGCCCTGTGTTTTCTCCTGAATTGTATTTCTGGGACGCCAGACGACAGGAACAACATAGAAAGATTAACGCTCGCCGTCCTCTCTCATCTGCCAACTGCTGTTCTCTTCGTTCACGACCTCTCGGGAGAGTGCGGAACCTCCCCCGACGACCAGGTATACTACTACATTGGCATGCTAGTTTGCGAAGTGTTGAGCTAAGCGACTTCGCCATGTATGAGTAGTTTGGAGATCAAACCTAAGATCATCTATTTCCTTGTGTAATTTCTTTCCTCGACTTGTACTAAACGACGGCAATTTGTGCAGTTCGTTACCTACGAAGGAATAAAGGAACGATTCGGGGATCGCCTATGGCTCGACGTAGTTTCCAAATGCGATCTGTTGGGGGATTCTTCGAGCTGCATAATAGGAGATGATGACGCGGTAGCGAAGTACAAAATGTTTGGGCCGGATGGAGCCATCCGTGTTTCAGTGAAGAGCGAGCTTGGTGTCGATGAGGTTAGCTTAAGCATATTATTTTTGAAAAAATGCTTCTTGTACATCCGAAATTGGATGTACATCTTACACACCACCCATTCTGTGGTGGGGTAAATTTTACTGGTCACTTCGAAGTGACCGACCCCCACCCCTGAATGGGTGGAGCATTGCTCTTAAGATAAGGGTTTTTTTAAAGAAAATCCACTTATGAGGGGTGTATGCATATGATGATTAAAGATATCAGGGATTTATGTGACTCTCCATTTCTTAGAATGATCACTCATTCTAAAACTACTCTAGCTCTATATCACAGACTTAAGCTTTTGACTCGCAAAAACTCGTGCGGTACACACCTTCCTCATAGATAGGCAAGCTTATTTCAATCTTACTTGTTAGGACCACCGTGCCCTTAAAGACTAAGCAGAAGAAAGAGAATAAAAGAGAGGAATAAATGTTCTGTAAAATTAAATACTCTATTACTTAGAACAGAAATTACAAATGCACACATTCTCTACTCTTGGTCTAAGCCAAACCTCCTACATATAAAGTATAAACATAAGGTACATTAAATTTACCCACTAACCAGCCTACATTAACTCACCAAGTCTACAAAAATTGAAATGAAAAAGAGAACCCAAGAGTTGCCATGGCCTTTGAACATCGTCTACAAAACTTTAAAAAGGGAACCCAAGAGTTGTCCATGGCTGTTGGCCATTCATGGTGGTTTTGGAGACTTCAATGTTGCAGTTTCATGATCCTTCCTCTCTCTTAAAAGATGCTAGATTTGAGCCTTCTTGATAACCTACTTCATCTAACGAAGTTGAGCCAGAGATGTGGGTTGAAATTTTTTAAGTTCCTGACACCTAGCACGGTTAACCCTCTTGACCTTTTGAGTTTAGCCACGGTTAAAAATGCTATAGTTGGATTTAAAGGATTAGCTCTTATTATATTTCATATATAGATCTATTCCAAATCGGTCACATTTATTCGCCCTTTAAGTCCTGACGTTTTCGTCAAGCTCAAGCATATTCACAAATACCAGACAATGTAAGACTCATCTCATTAGATTTGTTATTCAGATTCTGCCTTAGCCTATCATTAAGATCTTAGCTTAGCCGAAACTCATCTCACACTTCCTGCCAGCGAATGGCTCTTATATCAACTACAACATCTCACTTCTCAGAGGAATCATCCATTCTAGAACTACTCTAACTCTTAACCTGCTTAATTTTTTTTTATCTTTTGAATCTAACCACTGCTCAAAATATTATAATCGGGTGGTTCAGAGGTTTAGCTCTTATTATATCTCATATATATCTATTCCAAATTCCGGTGGTGTCACAATTTATATATATATATATGTGAAAGATGATTTGCGGAGATATATTTGTATAAAACCACTTCTAAATTCATTTCTTTGTTCTCAGCTGAAGGGCAGAGTTCATCAACTACTGATCTCCCAAATGGCTCAGATCCGAAGCGAGAACGGCGAAGAACAAAGCGATGGCATAATCAGCAGTTCTTAAGCCTTCTGTCTTTGCTGTATTTACCCCAACAAATTCTAAGAATTGTGCATTTATTTATCCTTCTACTAAAGTTTATGGCTCTGTACTTCTATTCCTCTTGAAAATTTGAAAATTTGAGCGTATATCCTGCCTCGCCAATCGACCAGTAAATTTGAGAAATGCAAGAGTGAAACTGTAATTCGTGTCGAATGTTCGACAAACGAGGAATGTTTGCACAAATTTTTAAAATTTTAGAGGGATGTACGTGACAATATAAACTTTGAAGGGGGGGAAAATGTAAACATTTGTTGGGACTTAGTTTCTTGTAGAACTGTAACATTGAACAGAACAGAGAGTTGGATGCTTTGAAATCCTTAGAAGTAAACTATTCATTGATCATTGATTAAATTTTGGTATCTGAATAATACCCATTCGAATTGATCCTTTATATACTTGATTCAAAGCTTTGCTTCAATTTTGTTAACAAATTTTAGATGATTATTTGTGATAATTTTATTGTCATTTTACTGTTTGATGAATTTATGTTTAAACAAAACTGCTAGTCTAAGTATTATTTCTAAAATTATTTAAAAGATTATTTTTGCAGAAAAATCAGAAAAATGTATCTATTTTATTATTGTAAACCAGTTATCAATTATATGGACAAAAAAAACGAATTAAATAGAGTTTTTTTTTTAAAAAAAAAGTTAGGAGTTTCAAATTACCTTGTAAGTTGTTGTGACCAATGTAAGCATCTCTGCTTCTAACTATAACCTGCAACAAAAATAGCATTTGATCTCTTATATGGACATATAATGTAAACTACAAGCTGAGGAAATAAAGGGATGTGGCTTATACATTAATGTTTGGGACAAGTTTTTAAAATTCCACCAAATCCTGCAGTGTCAAACAAATTTAGATTAAGGATGATGAATGTTACATTAAAAACAAGTGATTTTACATCTCAACCTCATTTTGTTCTATGCATAGTCCTAAAACACTGATGTTACTAGTGCACTGAGCAACTTCATTTGAGGAGATTACAGAGAGCTCACCAGTTGTGAGTAATCGCCATCAGGATGAAATGATCATCTGAACATAATCCTGGAGAGAAGTGGATTGCAGCGGCGAAGGATGGCTCGGAGATGATCCTGTGACATATCGTGCTAATAATTTGATCGATAAAGAAGGGTAGCTGAACTTATTTGTAAATAAACAGATTATTACAAGAGATATTGAATTATTGTACATCAAATAATAACCAAAGAAAACCTCAAGAGATGAAAAAAATTTCTCGGCTAGTTTGGGCCCTCGGCGTAAGTTGTTAGTGCCAGGAACCGCGAAATAGAATACAGAGTGGGGGTAATAACACGCCTCGCCACGCTCGGGTTAAATAGAACTCCTTTGAAGCATCTCAAGCTCTGAACTACATGTGACCATCTCTATATTCTCCTGGAAAAAATAGCCCTCATCAGAAAGCCTGAAAATTAACCAAAACAAGGAGATGCGCGCTTAATGATCCTCGCAAGGGAAACAGTAGGAAAACATCATATGAGCTTCCTATTTAAATTATTACTCGTAATTTTCGTTATCTGCTAGTGAAAACATCTCTCGGTTACAATACACAAGACTCCTTTTATCTAACTCTGCAGGTACATTTCATGACATTACAACTACCAAACTCAGCTCGGAAGCTAACATGCATGCCTTTTAAAGTCAAGGCACTAAAACTGCCAAATCGTTGTCATGATTAACAGCATTAGATGATCAATATAAAAGTATTGCATCTAAATCAATTAGCGGAGTATCTCATGGTCTAAAAATGAAATATTCATCCAACAATTCAAGTGAGACGGCAGGCAAAGCTGTGAAATCTCGTTTTCAAGACCTTGTTTCATATTGTATGCTATTGTCTCACTAGCCATTCTTCAGTCGGAGCAATTTGGAAGCTACAAGAAAAGCCCTGAAACTTCGTATACATCGATGCTAAAAGTTCAAATATATTAACATCTGTAACCGAAAATTGGCGACCAACATTTAAGAGCTCCTGAACCCTGGGGCTGAGTTAGTAGCTGAGACATCCAACAAAGACTGATCTAAAATCATACCTCTTCCGTACTTGAAATCCTCGTAAAAATAGTAGCTATTATCATACCCTTGCTTTGAACTTCTATTTCTGCTCTATTATGATATCATCCAAGTACATTAAGTAAAAGTAGTAACCATACTGTTAATTAAGAAGGATCTCGAATGAACTAGGAATTCCTCAACTGTAACGGCAGTTCCGTAAAATCTAACAAAATAACCCGCTTTTAAGCTATTGTAAAATGTTGGTTCCATGAACAGTTAGTTACCACCTGAGAGCTTTTGACGAAATCCCCAGAGATAACTCAAATCAAACTAATCAACAGTTGAGGTGTCGTATAAAAGAAATTGAGGGACTATATAAGAATTTGCTGGTTTTCATGCATTTTTAACTTATTTAAGGAGAAACAGAAACAACACTCCCAAAGAATATAAATCATAAATATTTTTGACAAATATATGAATTATTATTTTTTTTTGCTTTAGTATAGATAATGAATATACAAAGTCGACATTACCTGTTTAGTGAGGCATAGGAGCAATGCCTTAGATCACGGGTACAATGGGAGCATGGCTTAGGCGAAAAGAATCTTATTCTCTTTTCAAACTGTGTTATTGTATAATCTCATCGTATACCAAGTAGGGAAGTACCCATTTCGAGACATTGCCTGCATCCATCTCTCTGCCTCCTTACTCTGACCATCCTTGCAAAATCCGTGTATCATAATGTCGAAAGTCCAGCGGTTAGGCTGGAATCCCTTCTTGCACAGCCTCTCAAACAGACTAGAAGCAAAGTCCATCCTCCCTCCCATACTCAATCCCCTTAATAGCATATTGTACGTATAAATATCGACCGGAAAGAATCTCTCAATCTCTTCTTCCAACTTGTCCAGATTCCCTCTCAGCCTGATCCCTCCTGAAAACGCCGCGATGAGCTGACCAAGCAGAAGCCGGCCCGATTGCTGATCCTGAATCTGACTGCTAGTTCTGACTGAATCGACATCTGCTTCTTTATCCCTGGACCGAAGCCAAGCACGGAGGAGCGCCTGGCTTTTCAAAGTATGAAGCAATAGCACGTTGCATAAGAATGCTGAAACAGGGCGACCTGTCTCTCTGAAATCGTCGAGAACTTTCACCACAGTATCGTAATCCTTCGAAGAGGTCAACGTGAGCACGAGTTCCTCGTAGCACTGAAGGCTGGGGATCAATCCTCTCTCCCGCGCTTCTTTCCAGAACACGACCGCCTGCTCTGGCTTCCCCGCTTCGCAAAGCCCCGAAATGAATACATTATACAACTTATTGCTCAGGCCCCGCTTCTCCCGCAGATAGTTGAAGAAGCTAAGCGCGTCGAAGATGCGCTTACTCTTTAGGTAACCGTGGAGGAGGAGAATGTCGGTATCCGTATTAGGTTGTACACCTGCATTCTCCATTCTGGCATACAGTTCCCTCGCCATACTGGGCTTCTTGGCGTGTGCGGCCCCATCAATGAAGTAGTTGTAGCAAGTGAGCGGGTCGAGCTCCTTGCGCGCCAACTGCTTGTCTAGAAGCACGAGCACCTCTTCGTACTTGCCCTGCTCGCACAGGGAGCAGATGACGGATCGGTAAAGGCTCCGGCTTGGGGCGTGGCCCATGTCTTGCATCTCGAGTATAAATTGAGGGAGGACGTCGACCCTCCCCATAGTGATAAATGCCCTGATGAGACTAGTGTAGGTGGACCTATGGCGATAGATAATGGCGGCATTCTCTTCCCCTACCATCTGTGGCAACAAGAAGGCTTCCTCCATATCCCCTGCTTTGAAGAGGGCTGAGAGGTACTTGGCGAATACCGCGGTAATGGGCAGCACTTTCCTCTTCAGGGCATCGTCGAGAAGCTCCTGCATCTTACTGAGCTTACCTTCGCGGCAGAGCACGTTGGCGAGGATGGTGAAGGTTTGCCTCCCGGGGAAGTAACCCTGCTGGATCGAAGTCTCGAGGACGGCACACGCCTGGTCGACGTCCCCGTCCCTGCAGAGGGCGGCGATGAGCTCATTGTAGACGGCGTTGTTGGGGTTGATGCCGAGCTCCATCCGGGCGTTGTAGAGGTGGACGGCGACGTCGACGAGGCCGGCCTTGCAGAAGAAGCGGAGGGCGGCGTTCATGGTGGCGCGGTCGGGGGCGATGCCCCCCTCGAGCATTTCGACGAGCAGGTCGTAGACCTTGTCGAGGTGGCGGAGGTTCTCGCCGAGGAGGCGGCGGAGGAGGTTGTTGTAGCTGGAGACCTCGGGGATGTAGTCCTCGGCGAGGCGCTTGCGGGCGAGGAAGTCGAGGGCTTCGTCGAGGCGCCCGGAGCCGGCGAGGGTGCCGATCCACGCGGCGTAGACGTCGGCGGAGCCGAACTCGTCGACGAGGCGCGCGGCGGCGGCGAAGCGGCGGCGGCGGCAGAGGCCACGGACGAGGGTGGCTGCGGCGCGGGCGGAGGCGGCGGTGGAGGGGGAGAGGTCGCGGCGGAGGAGGAGCTCGGCGTCGGCGAAGCGGCCCTGGCGGCAGAGGGCTTTGAGGCGGATGCAGGAGGTGACGGGGCCGGCGAGGCCACGGGAGGCGATGTGGGAGCTGAGGGAGTCGGCGAAGTCGAAGAGGGAGGCGTCGACGAGGGCGTTGAGGAGGACGTGGAAGGAGAACGCGTCGAGGTCGAGGCCGCGGAATCGCATGCGCCCAAGGAGGTGGAGCGCGAGCTCGGGCTTCCCCGCCACCGCGTACCCCACCACGAGCGTGTCCAGGAACCGCGGGTTCGAGGGCCCGCCGCCAATGAAGGGCCTCGCGCCGCCGCCGCCACCTCCGCCGCCGATTCCGGCGGCGGGTCCTTCTAGGGCGGGGGATTCGCCGGCGCCGGAGAAGAGGCGGAGCCAGTCGAGGACGACGGGAACGCCGCGGGGGGAGCGGGAGAGGAGGCGGAAGATGGCGTGGTAGGCGGAGCGGGAGTGGCGGTAGGGGTGCTGGCGCCCGGACCAGTCGAAGAAGCGGAGGCGGAGGAGGAGGAGGGGGTCGCTCCCGTCCCCGGCGGAGGAAGGGGCGACGAGGGACGGGCGTGGGCGGTGGCGGAGCGCGGAGAGGACGAGGGACTCGGAGAGGGGGAGGTGGAGCGGGGAGAGCGCGGCGTCGAGGGACGCGTCGTCGTCGGGGTGGGACGAGGAGAGCGCCGCGTAGATCCGATCGAGGACGGAGACCTCCTCGCCGCCGCGGAACCAGTCCCGGAACGCGGCGGCGATCTCGCCGGAGCTAGGGTTAGGGTTAGGGTTAGGGTTTGGGAGCAGGGGGGAGAAGGAGGGGAGAGGAGGAAGCGATGAGGAGGAGGAGGAGGAGGAGGAGAAGCTGCGGAGGAAGAGGACGAGGTGCGAGGAGGAGGATGAAGCGCGGTGGGAGAAGCGGAGGAGGAGGCGCATGGTTGATGTTGAAGCAGAGTAAGAGAGAGAGAGAGAAACGGCGGTGGCGAAACGGCGTTTGGAGCCGCGCCGCCGGAGACTGGGCCTTACTTTCTGATTTTCTCGCTCTTTATTAACACAAAAATCTAATTTACGGAACAATTTCACATATGTCTATGGATATTTTATATTTTATATTTTTCCTCTTAATTTTAGTAATTTTATAGATAAATAAAAGATGAAAGATTAATTTCAAATATTTATATTGTTGAGGGTTCTTCATACATTTTTACCTGTATATATATAAAGTCGAAACGCCTGGAACTTCGTGAGCGAGAGAGAGATGGAGTTCTTCGAAGAGGAGGCGCGGCCACGTTTCGTCTTCCGCGGCGGCGGCGGCGGCGGTGGCGGGGGCGGTGGCGCCGCCTCCTCCGCCGCCTCTCACGGCGGAGCCGCCCCGAGCGCCTTCTCGAAGCTCCACGCCCTCTCCTGCGTCTCCGCCGCGGCGCTCCTCCTCATCTCCGCCGCCGCGCTCCTCCGCCGCTCCCACTCCGCCCCCGCCTCCGTCCTCGCCTGGGGCGCGCTCTCCCTCCTCCTCGCCCCCTTCGCCCCCTGCGCCGCCACCGGCGGCGACCCCCGCGTCGGCCGTGGCCCCCCTCTACCCGATCCCTCCCCCGCCCCCGCCGCCGACGACGCCGCCGCCGCCGATCGCCGGAACCCTAGCCGCCGCTCCCGATTCCGCAAGCCCGATCACTACCCAAGCCCTAACCCCCCTCCGATCGTCCCCAAACCCTCAGATCCGAACAGATCTTACCCCAACAACGTCGATCAGATCCTACATGAAGCGAGAGTAGAGGATGAAGACGAAGAAGAGGAGGGAGAGAAGGAGTGGACGGATGAGGACTTCGATCTACTCAAGAAGCAGATCTCGAAGCATCCGGTGGGGGAGCCGCAGCGGTGGGAGCGGATCGCTGAGGCGTTCAAGGGGCGCCACGATCTGAGCAGCGTGATCAGCATGGCGAAGTCGTTGCCGGAGAGGAAGCCCGATTCTAGGGATTCGTTCCAGCAGTTCCTGAAGCATCGGAAGCCGTCGGATCGAGCTCGACCGGAGCTCAGCAATGGCGATGTGGGGGTCGAGGCTGCAAAGGAGAACGGAATTTGGAGTCCGGGGGAGGATCTGGCTCTGCTCAACGCATTGAAGGCGTTCCCGAAGGATGCGCCGATGCGGTGGGATAAGATCGCGGCGGCGGTTCCAGGGAAGTCGAAGGCATTGTGTATGAAGAGGGTCGCGGAGCTCAAGAAGGACTTTAGAAGCTCCAAAGCCTCCCAATCTCAATCCTGATTTTGCTAGGTGAAAATCTCTAATCCCTCTTTTTTTTCCAGAATACAATTTTGTTCGAATACCAGTATGATTGATCACCATGCAATTGAATCTTACAGTTATGGATCATAAATTAATCAGTGTTCAAATCAAATTCATCTGTTGTTGATTGAGCAAAATTTATATAAAGAAAACTAATTAAACAAGTATAGAGTTTTGGTAATCTTACATATGTAATTCGACACCTTTTGCTGTTGGATATCATCATATACATTCACTTCAAATAGGAAGTAGAGTGAACTTTGGCCTTCATAGTGAATCCCAGTATCAGATCGATTTTAGCTCAGAAAATAAGGAGATAAGTTTTTATTGGATTCAATTATAGTCATATCTGATCATCGACTATCCCGACTCTCTTTTAGAAAACCCTGATTAGATCCTTTTTTTTTCTTTATGGAGGTGAGAAAAATGAGACTTAGAGACTAATTCTTCAAATTTTTGTGTAGCGGTGTCAATGGGTCGGATTCGGAGCGGATTTTCAAAAATCCGAACCAAATCTATTCAGTTTATAGTTAGAGTGCCTCAGTTACGGAGATGGTGTTGTTAGCAAACTTTGTGTCATTGTGTCTTAAGGTTCTTTCGAACGGCTAGATCACAATATCGAGGGTTATCTTAAGGTTCGTTTTGGACTTTTCAATTTCAAACCAAATCTAGGTTTCAAGTTTGAAAATCTAAGAAACCCACTGATCGAAACTAGCTCGAGTACCAGTAGGCTTTGCAGCTTTAGCTATATAACTGCTTGGAATGAAAAACGCGTAATATTTGAAGTGTGAAATAATTTTCTTTAAGTTTTCAGTTTTCTGTTGAGGTCTGTCAGGTAGAAGTACTCAAATTGGATCAGTATTTCATGCAGGTTAGCAGTGTCATCAAATGTTTTCGTTTAACATTCGAACTCAAGAAGGGCTTACTATCCCATGCCATGTTTGGCGTGGCTGGAGCTTCTTCTGCAGAACCGTTAGAAGAGCACTAACAAATTAAAATTTCTACTTTTGTTACTCATTTGTTGCTACAGCAAAAAGCTTTCAACTTATTTGTAAAACATTTCTCCGAATAAACAAGTTATATTTCGAAATCTGTTTCAGAATTAAACATCTTATGAAGCAGAGAGATTGTAACTTGGACATCTTTAACACACATGAGTTATAAATCATGATATTAATATATTTTGACATCTATAGTTTAAACTGCTCTGTAATCTTTCATTGCTTCTCTTATTGTTTTTACCTTTTTTTTGTGTTACTTTTGGTTAATGATTTTAAGTATCCATCCATATGGATTGTTTCCACTGTGCTATATTTTGTCAGCAAGATATCGGCACAAATATCATTATGTGTCATTGATATATATATATATATATATATATATATATATATATATATATATATATATATATATATGGAATAATTGCCTGTGTAACCTTGAAATCTGAAGAAATATCTGATTTACTCTTTTTATTTTTTTTCTTTCCAATATACCCTTCATACGTTCCACCGTTATTAAAAATACCCCTACCGTTTTCCTTTATTAAGTTAACTAGGGTTAAACTAGAGTTAAATAATAATCGGAGTAGAAAACTATCAGATATACCTATTTTGCCCGAGTTTAGGGTTTAGGGTTTAGGATTTTTTAGGGTTTTAGGGTTTAGGGTTTAGGGTTTTAGGGTTTAGGGTTTAGGATTTTTTAGGGTTCTAGGGTTTAGGGTTTAGGGTTTTAGGGTTTAGGATTTTTTAGGGTTTTAGGGTTTAGGGTTTAGGGTTTTAGGGTTTAGGGTATATTTGAAAGGGCAAAATAATAATTACACACTCTTATAACGGCAGTTCCAAACGGTACACTAACAGAGTTTAACTTCAGGGGTATTTTGGAAAAAAGTTGGAACGTAAGAAAGGTAGTTTTAATATTAGCCTTCTAAGAAAGGTAAATCTGAAAACAGAAAAATTTTTAGGAATATATAGGAAATTGCCCATATATATATATATATATATATATATATATATATTATTTGTAACTTCAGGGGTATTGTACTGTATTGTGTCATGACACTTAAATTTTTGTTTTTGTCAAAATGTTATTTTACTGCAAAATTCCAGTATTTTTTTTTTTAAAAAAATAATTGTAAGAAATATGAAGTTTGTAAATACAGAAACAAGTCACAAATCTAATATTCAATATTTAACACCTCGAAATTTATTTTTTTAGTAAGTTTATATTTTAGAATATTTTAGAATTATATCATGCATCTTAGTTCATTAAAATTAGATCCTAAGAACTTGCGTTTCTTAGTATACCAATAATTGTACTAGAAATGCAAATAAATCTGCTTCGCCTCGATCTGTACAAAAATTAATATAATTCTGTATATTTTGTGTTTAGATGATTGATGAAATTGCTCTTTATCTTTAAAATCTATTTAAAAAATATTAAATTATAATTTATATTATTTAAATATAGCTTTTGAATATAAAATATTTAAATATTTATAAATTTAGTAATTTTATAGTGTATAAATTTTCAAAAGTTTGTATAAAAAATTAAAAAAGTTTTAAAATAAACACTAAAGACACTCTCCATTAGGGATGCCAATGTGTACGGATATTCAAAATTTTATTCGAATTCGAACGAAATGGTTTTATTCGATGTTAAACGAATATGAATTCGGATATGGATATAAAAAATAAAATTTCGACGGATTTAGATTTGGATATGAATTTTGATTGTATCCGAATCCGAATCCGAATTGATTTGACGGATTTAGATTTGGATATGAATTTTGATTGTATCCGAATCCGAATTGATTTTACGTTATATATATATATATATATATATATATATATATATATATATATATATATATATATATATATATATAGTTGTGCTAGAATGCTATTGATAGCACCGGCTCAATTTTACCACCTATTTTGTAGTCCTTGAATCGCATTGAGATTCGTGCAAGTCCTTTAATTAAAAAGAATTTTTTTTTATTTTTTACTTTTTATTTTTTCTTTTTTTCATTAAAGAGTCTGCACGAATCTCAATGCGATTCAAGGGCTACAAAATGGGTGGCAAAGTTGGGCTGGTGCTATCAATAGCGTTCCAGCCCAACTCTCTCTCTCTCTCTCTCTATATATATATATATATATATAGAGAGAGAGAGAGAGAGAGAGTTGGGCTGGAACGCTATTGATAGCACCAGCCCAACTTTGCACCCATTTTGTAGCCATTGGATCGCATTGAGATTCGTGGAGCTCTTTAATGAAAAAAAAAAGAGAAAAGAAAAAGTAAAAAGAAAAAGTAAAAAGTAAAGAGTTTTTCTTTTTAATTAAAGGGCTTGTACGAATCTCAATGCAATCCAATGGCTACAAAATGGGTGGCAAAGTTGGGCTGGTGCTATCAATAGCATTCCAGCACAACTCTCTCTCTCTCTCTATATATATATATATATATATATATATATATATATATATATATATATATATATATATATATTTGATATTACATTTAAATTTATATTTTAAAATTTTGAAATATTGTAAGGAGAAAAAAAATAATTGTTTCGAGTTTGAATTTCTGGATTCGGATTCGGATTTGGGTTTTGAATTTTTGGACGGATTCGGATTTGGATTTTGAATTTTTGGTCGGATTCGAATTTGGATATGAATTTTTAAAATCCGTCGGATTCGAATTCGGATTTGAGTTTGGTAGTCCGGTTCGGTTTCGCCCCGAATTCAGCCCGTTGACATCCCTCCTCCCTATCTAGCAAAGTTAGATCACTTAATAGTTAATACATATCAATCAAATATTTTCGTACAATTCTTTGAATGTGCTCATCGATGGATACGTTTTGTTTTTTTTTTTTTATTATTATTCGCACATTCATACAAAAAAAACAGGCTGCCGTACTAGAGAAAATATTTTCTATGAAATAATTTTTATTCTCTTCCTATTTTTCAACCAAATGATGCTTAAAAAAAATAAAACACATCTCAATCAGTTAAAAAAATAGGGCTCCTAAGAAATAAATAATAAGATAAAAATCAACCTTTTAAACTTGATTTTTTAAAAAATCAAACCTTAATTAAAATAGTCAAACTCCGTACTCAAAATAGTCAAAACTATTTAGTATTCACACTTTTTAAGTAAAACACACCAATTCGGCGACGAGTTGCCGAGCACTGCCGACTTTAGAAGTCAGGTTTAAGGTACTAGTTTTCGTCGCGACTTTTACGTAATATTCTCTTGTCGTTATTCGCCGGCCATTCTCCACCGTTCATCTCCTGATCCCCACTTTCTCTTCTGCCACGTGGTGGCCCCCCACCCCTCCTTTGCTCTGAGCACTGGGAAAGGGAGCGCATTATCTCCTGCACCTGGTGCATAGCACTTCTCATGCACCGCACCACTAAAACTATATAATAAGCCCAACAAAAATAAAATTAAAAATTTAAGCTAAATTATAAAAAATATTTACGTAAATAGTAACTTTCACTTTTCTTCCCTAACTTTTAAAAATTTATATTTTATTTTTAAAAAAAATTTAAAAATAAATTTAAAAAATTATGATGATATTAATGAAGAGTACAAAATGACAAAACTGTTTTACTTATTCCGTAAGAAAAAAATAATTATTTTTGATATATTTTTTTATTTTTAAAAATATTTTTAGTATAAATTATAAAAAAAAATAGAGGAAATATAAAAAATTAATTAGTTATATCAAACCCAATTTGCATAAAATATTTACCAGTTTTAGCAAAAATGGATTATTTGTTATTTTTATATATTTTGTCGGAAATTTTAAGAAATTGATCAAATTTTTTTTTTTTTTTCGCTGGAGGTTTCTTTCATCATTTTTTTTTTTTTTTTTGATTTCACAGTCTCGTTCTTATGTCTCGCCATCCTCGTTCCACGCGCCGTTCAAGCCACCCGGCTGGAGTGATTCGCTTGCACTCACGCCCACGCATATCTAATCGGCACGACAGCGGATGCAACACTTCGGCGGGATCCATTGCAGTGGCGAGAGCAATGAGATCAACGGTTATGATAGAGGAAGAAAAAGAGATCGTAATAGCACAAAATTTTAAGTTTAAAGAATCATTAACCAACTAAAATTAAATAAATTAAAATATTAAATAGTTAAATCAAAATTTCTAAAAAATTAAGTACTTATATCCAAATGAGTTATTTTATTAATTTGTTAAAAAGAAAAAAAAAAAATTGTTCGGTGCAGGTGCATGAGATGCACGGATACACCCGGTCCACCAATAAAATCTGATTTGTGTAGCGAAAAAGAAACTCTTGAGAGAGAGAGAGCGCGAATGCGCTAAGAGAGAGAAAAAGAAGCGCGAATGCGCTAAGAGAGAGAAAAAGAAGCTTCGCGCGCATAAAAGCGATCTCGGATCGAACGATCTCTCTCTCCATGTGAGCTCCAAATCCCAATCCCCTCTCTCTCTCTCTCGCATCTCAAATTCTCAATCCAATTTTTGTAAATTGCGCTCTAATTTTCTACGAATTAATCTCATGTTTTTGCGATCCAAACCCTAAAAACGCGAGCAATTTCATCGTCATCGGATCCGGGAATGCCCTAGTGGCGATCGAAGAGGAGGAGGAGGAGGAGGAGGCATGGCGTGCGAGGGTTTTTGGAGGTGTCTTTTGAGGCTTCTCAACTTGGTACTCATGGTCGCTGGATTGGGAATGGTGGGTTATGGGGTTTACTTGCTTGTGGAGTGGAGTAGGGTCGATTTTGGGGGTGGTGAGGGTTCGATTTTCCCTGTTGGGGCTGGTGATGGTGAATTGGAGATGCTGGAGTTTGGAATGCCCATGTTTCTCACTCTTTCTGTGTCGGCGAGTTTCGTCGATCGGCTCCCGAGAGCTTGGTATGTGTTCTTTGAGATTAGGGTTTTGTTTTTGTATCCAAAAATTAATGTTTTTTTTGAATTTAAACTTTTAGAGGAGATACTGAGTTCGACCCTGTTTTGAACCTATTAATAAACGTAAGGAGTAGTGTTGAATATAAATATTAAAAATGATTGTTTTGAATGCTTTGATAGTTTCTTTTTATTGGGATTTGTTCCTCTCATAATTGTAGAACTGCAATAGTTTGTTTAGTTATTTTGTATCTTACTTCCTTTTTACTTGTTAATATTGGGCAATCATAGGAAGAAAAAACTCAAAAAGAATGGAGAGAAATGAATGGTATTGTGAGTTGCTGTAATTTTTCGTAGGTTGTTGCATGTTGGGCTTAAAACGATGTTTAAAATGATGTTTTAGTGGTTTGGTAGATAAGGTAGAGAATGCCCAGGGGCGCAAGACAACACTCTCTAAGAAACTCGGCAAAATAGTCCCGTAACTTTGGCAGAAGGGGTGCCTCCTCACAAATAAGGTCGCAGTTGTTGGGTTAAATAGGCCAGCATTCTGTCCTGTGGCAAGAGATCGGGTTGGGTCGAGTCGTATTCGAAATGGTGGGAGGTTGGGTTGGACCGAGTAATGTTTGAAGTGGCGGGAGGCTGGTTGGGCCGAGTCACAATGAGACTCGCGGATATTGCGTCTGTACGTTTTAAGGGCCTGTTTGGATTCGGTATAGAATCGAGAATAGGAGGGATATCCCTCTTATTCTTCCAAACGCACCAGAAATCAATCGGTATAGCTTGTTCCCGTACAATTAGAATAAGTGAGAATTACTATTCTCACTCTTCCCAACCACCCTCTTACTTTTTTCTTAAATACCCTTCACGTCTACCGAGGCACCATCTCTCACCTCATTATTACATAATAAAGTTTGAGGGCAAAAAGGTAATTTACCTCAATTAAAATTCTTTATTCCTCTTATTCCTCATTCTCATATCAAACACAAAATTTCTTATTCCTGTAACCATCCCAAACGCTTTTTTACACTAGTTCCGTACTTTATACTTATCACTGGAATAGCTAGTTCTGTCTTATCCCGTTACCAAACGGGCCCTAAGTGAATTAGTTGCATATTTTTAAAAGTTTGAGCTTGTGGGATTAATGGTTAGATGTGGGGCGTTTGTTTACCGAAATTAAGTCTAAGACATGACAAGTAGACTCTTTCTTTTCAGTAATGTCATCAATTGTTGGTGGTAGTTTGTTAAAAAAGTATGTTAACTACCTACCTTGTTCGAATTTAAGTAATATATGCTTAAAATTTCTTACTTGTCGCGCACTTTTCACTGTATCGAACTTCCGAAAAGCATTTGTCTTATTCCGATAAATAAAGGGTTTGATTCAACTAACTTTGCGGATTCTCTGTTTTCGTCATGGCTTCTTGTATCTTGTAGGTTCATTTACTTATTCATCGCCGTTGGAGTTATACTCTTCGTTATATCTTGCTTCGGCTGTATTGGGGCAACAACTAGAAACAGATGCTGCCTTTCTTTTGTATCCTTTCTTTGAATCTACTTCACATAAACAGAACTTTATTTTCTATCTGCTTTTAGTTTAGTCATACTTTTCTCTTACTATCACATTTATCTTCAGTGTGTTTTCTAGAGATAAATTGATAGAGTTTTAATAGAAGCATTGATGTAGGATCACGTTAAAAAGGGTTCTTCATATATTTTTCAATCCTATGAAAAGAACAAAAATCCCAAATTATTTAATTTTTGGTGCTTCTCTTGCAGCTTCCCTACTTACGAATGTTGATTAATACTGCAAAAGCGCTTACTCTTCTTTGTTCTATTGATGTAAAAGCTGCGTTATGGCTTCTTTAACCCAAGAACAGTACTCTTTCTTGATCATCCTGATGATACTAGTAGAGCTTGCAGCAGCAGCCGTCATTTTCTTCGATCACAGCTGGAGAGATGTGAGTTCCTTCAAATCTACTTTCTTCCCCCTCGTTTTCAACTCTTCTATGAGCTTATGAACATGCAGGCAATCCCTGCTGACAAAACTGGGGACTTTGAGATGATTTACAATTTCTTAAAAGATAACTGGAAAATTGCCGAGTGGGTCGCCTTAGGTGCTGTAGTATTGGAGGTAAAGTCTGAATAAGCTGTACTATTGTCTCCCAACTCAACTTAGTTATTATAAGGAAAGCAAGATCTTATCTTAAACACTGCATTATATTCATCAAGCATCACGGACACAAAATCGGTATCTTTAGGCCGAAGTTTCCAACGTCGGTGTTTTACTTTTTTGGGTTATCACCTTGAGAAAAGAGATTCAGTTTTAAGTTACGACATTGAGGTGTATATACGACTGATTCTACAGGCACTGATGTTCTTGTTGGCTCTCATAGTGAGAGCGGCGAATGGACCTGCGGACTACGGTAGCGACGACGAATACATTGCTCCGCGACTCGAAACTCAGAAGCCATTGATTAATAGAATGAGCATTCCTTCCTCTGGCGTGCCCACTCTCGATAACTACCGTCCGGTCCGGACCGACGCCTGGAGCCAGCGGATGAGAACGAAGGTACTGAATCTTCTATTTTAAGTAGGTATAATCTTTGCATCTTGTGAAATCCGGTAGTTGCTTACATGGCTTTTTTATATGACGATTTCGTGGATGTTTCTTCTAATTTAATGGAGAAATTTAACCAAAACTGTAGCTGCATGTAACACCCCAATAATCCCACATCGGATAGGAAAGGAGTTTTGATTGGATATATGACATCATACACGCTAATAATAATAAATGGGCTTGAGCATTTTGGTTTGTGGTTTGGGCCCAGCGAGTTATTATTGCTAGCGGGTCGGATCGTTATAAATGGTATCAGAGACGAATACCAGCCGGATGTATGAGAGCTAAGTGCTATGTGGGGCAAAGTGTAGAGAATCTGTCTGTCTAAACGGGGGGAGTTTGTAACACCTCAATAGTTCCATAGTTCCACATCAGATAGAAAAAAAATTCTGATTGATTATATGAGACGTTAGTAATAATAACTGGGTTCAAGTATTTTGGGTTGTAATTTGGACCTAATAAGTTATTATTGCTAGCGGGTCGGATTGTCGCTGCATGTATAGCATTGTACCCGCATCCGAAATGTTGAGGGGACTCTATTATAACAATTGCAAAGTTGGGGACTAGACTCGAGCTACGCTAAAGGTGTTAAGAACACTCATCACATATCGGCTACAAATTAAAATCCTGGCCTGGCCCTAGCCATTAAACAGAATGATCTGAGATCCCAAAGTCCAATTTACGACTGTGTTATCGATCATTGCGACTTTCAGATATCGCTAACCATTTCCATTTTCATGAATTTTGGCAGTACGGTCTCGATACGTCGTCGGAGTTGACGTACAATCCGACAGATCCAAGCAGGTTTCAGCAGGCAACTATAGCTCCCGCGGCGGACGACAGGGGTCGTCGATGTACCATTCTTTGAAACACAAAGATGTTCATATGATTCCTGCAGTGCTGCGCCCGTAAAATAGTCAGATTTTTAGGGGGTTTTTCAGTTCCTGAGTTTCATTTTAGTGTGTAGAATAATGGGATCTGTTTGTAGTTCTAAGCTCCAGCATGTAATTTTGAGAAAAAGTGCTTATCTTTTTTCCCCTTCAATATGTTTGAAGGGAAATTCATGACCAAATCAATTGATCTAGCAAAAAGAAACAGATAGTATTAACACAAGCTTGGAGATTCGGATTGAGTTATCTGGAGCCAAACGTTATTAAATCCTAGCCGTCCATCATTCTCCTTAGAGATGTCAACGTGTCTGATTCGGGACGTATTTTTAAAAATTCGAATCCGAATCCGACGGATTTAAAAAATTTATATTCAAATCTGAATTCGATCAAAAATTTGAATCTCGAATTCGAAAATTCAAATTCGAAACAATTATTTCTACCTTTCTCTTTATAATATTTTAAAATATATTAAATTAAATTTAAAATTTTAAAATATAAATTTAAATATAATATCAAATATTTATATATATATATATATTATATAATATAAAATTAATTTAGATTCGGGTTCGGATCGGATGCAGTCAAAATTTATATTCGAATTCAAATTCACCGAATTTTTATTTTTTATATTCATAGCTAAATTCATATCTGTTTAATATTAGATAAAATTATTTCGTTCGGATTCGAATTCGAATAAAATTTTAGATATCCGCACCTATTAAGATCCCTAATTCTCCTTCATAAATCACATACTAAAAATCCGATGATACCACCCAAGGAGAAGTGATCATGAAACGCACTAACATAGCCGTTACCTCCCGCCAAATTTCAAATTCAAAAACCTCCCTCTCCTCTCACTCCTCTTCTTCCTCCTCAAACCTCCACCATCTCAAACAACTCCACGCCAATCTCCTCCGAACCGGAGAGATCGAAGAAACCCTGACCCTCGGCAAGCTCGTCGCCGACGTCGCCGCCTCCGACCTCCCCTACGCCCTCTCCCTCTTCTCCCGAACCCCCGCCCCTCTCCGCAACGCATTCATGTACAATTCCATCATCCGCAGCTCCGCCGAGAGCCCCGGCCCCGTCGAATCCGTCTCCTTCTACAAATCCATGCTTCGAGAAGGGTTTCGACCCAACAATTACACCTACTCGTTTCTTCTCAAGGCGTGCTCGCGCGTCCCCGAGCGCCCGCTCCTCGGCCGCTCCCTCCACGCCTGCGTCTTCCGCCGCGGGCTCGAAGGTGATGACCCCTTTATACAAACCTCCCTCGTGAGCCTCTACTCGTCGATCGTCGACATGGACTCTGCGCGGAAGGTGTTCGATCGAAGTCCTAAGAGAGACGTGACCGTGTGGAACGCGCTCATCAAGGGGTACGTCGCGTGCTCCCGCCACGCGGAAGCGGTGCGCGTGTTCGGGGTCATGAATGTCCCGGGGGACGAGATCACGATGCTGAGCGTTGTGCCGGCGTTGGCGAATCTCGGCGCGCTCGAGATGGGGCGGTGGGTGCATGCCTACGTCGGCCGGAGGCGGATGAGGATGACGGTGAATCTCGCCACTGCGCTGATCAATATGTATGCAAAGTGTGGGGAAATCGAGAGCGCGCGGTGCCTGTTCGACCAAATGCCTGACAAGGATGTCAGGATGTGGAGCATCATGATTGGCGGCTTCGCCGTTAATGGGCTCGCGAAGGAGGCCTTGGACCTGTTCTCTCAGATGAAATCCGATGGCTTCGAGCCTGACTCGGTGACTCTGACGGCCGTATTGAGCGCGTGCAGTCACGCAGGGATGGTTCGAGAAGGGCTGCGACTTCTCGATCGGATGGCTGCAGATTATCTCATCGAGCCCACGATCGAACACTACGGTTGCGTAGTAGATCTCCTAGGCAGGGCTGGGCAATTGGAAGAAGCATTGGCTTTGATTAGAAGGATTTCGCTAAAAGCCGACGTAGCTCTCTGGGGTGCTCTTCTTGTAGCTTGTAGAGTCCACAAGAATCTCAAAATGGGGGAAATGGTCGCGAGCGAAATGCTAAAATTGGATCCTGTTAATGCAGGGGCAAGGGTGTTTTTATCTAATGTATATGCTGCTTCTGGTAAATGGGGTTTGGTTGAAGATATAAGGAAGGGAATGAAGAAGCAAATGATATATAAACCGCCAGGTTCTAGCTCGATCGAATTGGACGGTACGGTTCATGAATTCTTATCTGGCGACCGTTCACATTCTCACTCCGATCGGATATACAAAATGCTCGACGAAGTTTGCAACATAGCGAGAATCAGAGGGCATAAATCGACGACCGAAGAGGTCGCTTTCGATATCGATGAGGAGGATAAGGAAGCGTGTGTATCGCAACATAGTGAGAAGTTGGCGGTTGCATTCGGGTTGATCAATACGAGGAAAGGAGCGGTCTTGAGGATCGTAAAGAATCTGAGGATTTGTGAGGATTGCCACTCTGTGATGAAGTTGGTGTCTGAAGTATTCGATCGGACGATCATCGTTAGGGATCGTAATCGTTTTCATCACTTCAAGGGTGGGTCATGTTCCTGCAGGGATTACTGGTGAGAATCGAAATTTCTATGATGGGTGAGTTCGAATCATCGAGATGTTCCTTGCTTATTCGAGGTGAAAAAGAGATGAACTTTGCTAGTAAGTAAACTTTCCGATTTGTCGAGCCAACAAAGCGGGTCGCCAATCGTTCATTCGTAACATCGGTATCGCCTTTAAATTACGCCAAGCTCCAGAACAGAGAAGCAAAGAGAACCATGAAAAGTTCCGTGAGCGGCGATATAACATATGCATCAAATGGAGATGGTCATTAATGTGACTATATGTGTGACAATAGGAGTGTCAACGAGCCGAACACGAGCGAGCTGGGGTCGGCTCGTTTAATAAACGAGCCAAACACGAGCTGGCTCGTTTAAATATCGAGCTAAAAAATTCGGCTCGTGTTCGGCTTATTTATTAACGAGCCGGACACGAGTTGGCTCGCGAACAACAAGTTTAATTTTCATTCCTACTATTAGGTATAAAATTAAAAGAAAATTAAAAAATTAAAATTTTAATCTAATAATTAAAATTCATAAAAAATTGGTGGCCTAAAATATATATATATATATATATATATATATATATATATATATATATATATATATATTCGAGCTGTTATTGAGCCGAACTCGAGCGAGCTGACCCTAGCTCGTGTTCGGCTCATTTATTAAACGAGCTAAAAAATTCGGCTCATGTTCAGTTCGTTTACTAAACGAGCGATTCGATCTCGAGTTCATTTCGAGCCGAACACGAGCTGGCTCGCGAACAGCGACTGGATTGCCATCCCTATGTGAGAATGATCTGTTGTTTGTTTGATTTTGGTGAACTCTGGGGAAGAGCTTCAGTGACTGGTTTCCTGCAGCATATACTGAGGCCTATGTAATATCCTTAAACTTTGGATTAGTCTTACATATAAGATATAAATAGGACTAAATTTTTTAATCCTGTTGTAGCATGTTAGGGTGTCTTGGCCCAAGAGATTATGAGGATTAAGTGTGTCAGGATTAAAATAATTTTAGAATAAATGATCCCTTAAAAAGTGGAACGTCACAGTTGGTATCAGAGCCAATCCGAAAATATGAGATGAGTCTCAGCCATGGCCGCTGTGGGTAAAGTATAGTTCTCAAGAAGATTGGTTAAAGCGAGCAAAATAAGTCTCACATTGCCTAATACTTATGTGTGTGTAATTGAGTCTCACATCAACATAACTTTTTCTTTTTTCTATTTGTATGTATTTTAAATAGATAAAAATATACTAAGAGTCTCCTACTTACAAAGTATTTTGAAATACATCCATTAATTTCAATTTTTTTTGTTTCATATCTTTTTCTAATTTCTAACTATTTAAGGTGAATTATTTTATTTAACTAAATAATATATTATATTAAATTTAATAGCTCTTGTAGCTAAAAGTTATTAATTGTTATAATTTTATTTACTATAAACATTAAGAATTTAATTACTAACTGGATTATTATTAAATTTAGTAAAATTTTTAGTTATTTGAATATAATAATATAAATAAAATAATTAATAAATTAAACATCTATAAATTTAAAAAATAAATTTAATATTTTACATTAATCATTTAATTAATAATTTTTGTTAAAAAAAAAATTGATTGGTTAAAATTATATTTATGTGTTAAAATTTTTATTTGAATATATTTTGATCCCCTCTGATTAAATTGTGGCTTCGTCTTTGCTGACGGCGACATTAGGACTTAAAAAAAAAAAAAAAATGGAACAATTTTAGAATTTGAATAAGTTATATATATAAGATATGAATATGACTAAATTTTTTAACCTGGCTATAGTGGCTAAAATTAAGAGATTAAAAAAGTTAAGTATGTTAAGACTAGAATAATTTTAGAATGAATGGTTTTTTGGGAAGTGGGGCGTAGGGTTGTCAATGGGTATAGATACTCGAAATTTTATCCGAATCCGAACGAAATAGATTTATCCAATGTTAAACAGATATGGATTTGAATACGGATATAAGAAATGAAAACCCGATGAATTTGAATTCGGATATGAATTTTGACTACACCCAATCCGAAACCGAAGTGATTTTACGTTATATAATATATGTGTATATAAATATTTGATATTATATTTATATTTATATTTTAAAAATTTAGATTTAATATAATATATTTTGAAATAGTGTAAAGAGTAAAAGAGAAATAATTATTTCGGATTTGAATTTTTTGATTCAAATTCAGATTTTAAATTTTTGATCGAATTCGAATTTAAATTCGAATTTCGAGTATATTGTCGGGCTCAGTTCGAATTTTTAAAAATTCGTTGAAGTTCCTAGTGGGCCATCACCTCCAGAAGTTTCTTTTGTAAGCATGATTTCTATAAGTTTTTTGGGTTGCCCTATTTGGAAGTCTTGAGTTTTCTGTTCTTTTTGATAGTACATATTCTTAGATATTCTTGAAATGACACAAAAAAGGAAAAAAAAAAGAAAAAAAAAAAGAAAAAAAACCTTCATCAACAGAAACTATGGTGTTATTCCTCTCTCTCTGTTAAATATCCTGCAGAGGTTATACCACAACTTGGCCACCAGGAAAAACAAATGATGGGCTGGTGGTCTACTGTGGGGGAATAAGAATATGCAGTAACTTTTCAGTGGGGGTGTGTTATTCATTAATTTTAAAAGCTCGAGCGATTAGAAATACATAATTAATTTACTTAAAGTATAAAAATATTCAGTATTTATAAATTTCGACCGGATTCAATCCATCTGAACATTAGGTTTATTGCGGGTCGCTACTCCACTCAACGGACTTTGACCGGACTCAACCCACTTGAACGTTAGGTCTATTGCGGGCCGCTACCCCACTCAACTTATTATAATGTCTTCTAGGCCTATTATTAGAGGGCAAAAAGTTGGATCTGATTTTAATTCATAAATAAATAAACAACAATCCCCCACTCAACACCTGCACCGTGTGAAAATCGAACCCGTACTACTGGTTCTGATATCACTTGTCGGATCGTTGGCGCTAACCATTAATTCTAAAAGCTCGAGTTGTTAAAAATATACAGACACACCGCCCACGGATCTCGACCGGACTCAACCCACCTGAACGTTTGGTCTATTATTGGGCCTCTTGCTATTAGATCTATTGTGAACCGCAGCCCCATTCAACTTATTGAACTCGCTCTGAATCTATCGTCACCAAACAAAAAATTAAACATATTTTTAATCCATAAATAAATATTCAACAATAATGTAGTGGCTTTTTTTTCTATCATGTCATTTGATTAAATAAGAGGACACAAGTGGCACCTTTTTTTTCACCCCACTGCAGCAAACACTTTTCTTTGCTAGTGCATGTGAAAAGTTTTACAGTTACTTAGGTTGCTGTCATATTCCTTTCAAACATGCCATGCACTAATTTCCATGACAAAGAAATGCCATTTAGACATAATATATTGGACCCACAAATCTTTCATATCCTGGAAGTTGGCTCTCAATGAGAGGGCATTCAGAAGGTCCCCAAACAACTTCACCTTTTCCTCTCCTATTCCATCACCTTCACCTCTCAGTCCTCTGTCCAATTTCCACAATCCTCTACTTGTAAACAGCTCTCTTTCTCACCCCCTCACATCACTGCAGGTCCCCACTGGTCCCCTCTTCCAATTCCTCCTCCATTGACACAACACACAACCAAATCCAAGCACACTCACAAAATTTGATTTCAATCTCTCACCCTCCCTATCTCCACCGAACCGATCGCTTTCCTTCGAACGAGCATTTCATGGTCGTGCCCGTCGCCATCGCCTCTCTTACAGAAGAGTACTGCCCCATCTAGCCCACTGCTTTGATTATGTATGTTATATACTTGTTCTCTTACTTCTTTTCTCTTGCTGTTTGCAGGTTTTCGTCGACGATGGCCACTGTTTCTCACCTGTTTCAATCAATTGTTGGCGACAAAAATTATCAGTAAAAGCTTTTGTTTATGCATCAAAGGTGATGATGCTCTGGTGTGAAGTAGAAGGAGGAGCTTTTGTGCATGATTTCAACTAAGTTGAATGTTCACTTAATCTTCTGTGGTTGTAATTCGTCATTTTGCTGTCTCAACTTGATGGCCTTTTTTGGTGTTCACCTTATCCACATACTTCTCTTTTCTTCCTTATTCACTTCTTTTGATCCTATCTTTCCTCTTTCCAATTTGCTCATATTAAATCTATTGAAGATTCTCAGCTTTTGAGAATCTGCTATGCGGACTATATCATTTATAGTTCGCAACAAAGGCTTCGGAGAACTGCGAGCCAATTCTCATAGCGCAAAAGACCATGAGAAGAAGGAAAGGAAAGCGCTCCGAGGTAAATTTCGAAGTCGAAGCAGCGAAGCTCAATTAAGTACTGTTTGTGTTACTGTTTACTGTTTCTTTTTGTCTTTTGTGTTATTCGCGCGAAATAGTCCTTTTGGCCATCGATTGTTATGCGAAAGTGGCTCAACATCAAGCCAAAGCTGCACGAGTTCAGTGAAGACGAAGTCGACACCGAGAGCGAGGATGATGGTATGATGATACTCCTTTGTCTACTTAGTTTGTGAGTGGTTGTTATGTGCATTCATTGAAGACATCTTTTTCCCACCATTCTTAGATGCGCAGAGCACCGGAGAGGATACCTTGTATACTATGTTGACAATTAAGGGCGAATCGTCGACCGAACCATCAGGTGCTTGAACCTTATAGTTTTTTGTTGCGCCCCCTCGACTTTCATTCGTTCTGAGTTTTAGTT
This sequence comes from Tillandsia fasciculata, assembly GCA_029168755.2. Lineage (NCBI taxonomy): Eukaryota > Viridiplantae > Streptophyta > Magnoliopsida > Poales > Bromeliaceae > Tillandsia > Tillandsia fasciculata. Next base: position 814,691 of record CM054945.1, on the reverse strand, counting down.
ATTTTGGCAAACATGATAGTTCAAGCGAAGGCTCCTTCGCAAGGCCTTCGGAGAAGAAAATCAGAAACCTTGCGCGTTAATTACATAAGCACAAAGGATGTGAGGTTTGGCCCTAACTTCCTACTGTTTCTATTCTGCCAAAAGCGAACCGAAGTAAAGTTTTGCTTCAGCGCTCATTAGCGATCGATTTTCTCGTCACCAGGGTGATGATCGGAACATGGAATGTTGCTGGAAGGGTCCCATTAGAAGATCTCGAGCTCGATGAGTGGCTTTGTTCGAATGAACCAGTAGACATGTACATTCTTGGGTGAGTATGTTTCACATTTCGAACTAGCATTCACTATCTCTGCAAATGATCGACTTTCCGAGAACATGTAGTGTATCTTAGTTCTGAGTTGTAGTAGAGTTTTTTAGGTTGATTTGTTGTGTGTGATCCTACATTTAACATCTCAAATCATTTTCAGCTTCCAGGAAGTAGTTCCTTTGAATGCTGGAAATGTACTCGGAGCGGAGGATAACAGGCCAATACCAAAGTGGGAAGATATAATTCGTCGAACCCTTAACAAATCCCCGCAGCCGAAGACGCTCTGTAAAAGTTACAGCGCTCCTCCGTCGCCGGTATCGAGCCCTCTAACTCCTCGCCCTACGCTTCGAAATAAATGCGAGAGCAGTGCAATTGATCAAGAGATTCAAGATGATCTAACTATCTTAGAGAAGAAGTTGCAGTGGAAGAGTATAGGCGCGAATAACGGAATGAATAAGTTAGATTGGCCCGAGTATTCACTAGACACGCCGCCACCGCCACAAGCTCAAAGATCAGGCGCCAAACTGAGGAGAGTGTTGAGTAGCTTGCATATGCATCCGCATGATATCGATACGCCGCGTAGAATTGGATTAAAGAGGGAGTATCATAGCTCGGGGAACCTCGGAATGCTTTGGTCAGAACAGCAGGAAACAATGGATGTGCTTAATTCGATAGATGATACTTCTGATAAGGTATCTGAAGAGGAAGAAGAGGGTTTAGGTGAAGATATAAGAAAGAGAGAATGCGCGAAGCCGCGAGCTAGATTTGTTCGAATTGTGAGTAAACAGATGGTTGGTATTTACATCTCAGTGTGGGTGTGTAGAAAGCTGAGGAGGCATGTGAATAACTTGGAGGTTTCTGCAGTTGGGGTTGGACTTATGGGCTATATGGGCAACAAGGTGGGCTCCTCTAAGTTGTACATCCGAAATCAGGTGTACATCTTACACCCCACCCATTCCGGAGTGATCAACAGAGAAGTCCCCACTCCAGAATGGATGGGATGTACATCGTACACCCAATTTCGGATTTACGAGTAGCATTGACAGCAGAAAGAAAATACCTCTATTTTTTCTGCTTTTCTTGAACTGGAATTTGCTCCACTGAGTTCAATCTGAAAGATTTGACATTTCCTGCAGGGTTTCAAAAAGTGATTGATTTATTTATTTTGGTGGTTTTGACATGTAAAATTTGAATCTTTCCTAGTCAAGCCATCCTGTCACTTGGATTTGATCATGTGTTTCATTATGCAGGGCTCAGTTTCAGTGAGCATGACTCTTTTCCAAACAAGGCTGTGCTTTGTTTGTTCTCATCTCACTTCTGGGCATAAGATTGGGGACCAGCAGAAAAGGAACACTGATGTGAATGACATTTTACGGCGAACGCGGTTCTCTTCTCTACTAGATGCCGATACTCCGCAGACAATTCCGTCGCACGAGTAAGTCATCTTCGCGAGATTTAAGATTGTTGTTGAGTTCAAGTTGAGATTAAAGATGCATCCTACTGTAGTTATTGTTGAAATCACAAGCCTGCATCTGAACTGCTTTGTTTGATTGGCTTTTAGGATTATTTAGATACATAAATTGTCTCTTATTGCTAACATAGTTTTAAAACAATGGATCATTATGAGATTCTCAGTGTGTGTGATTGATCAACATATAGAATCAGTATATTAAGCACTTTCCAATTCAATAACCCAAAACAATTTGTCTTGGTAGGTAGCCGAAACATTAACTCGATTTTAATCATAGATAATGGATTTATGGTCTTTTAAATACAAAACAGCCGTATTTTCTGGGTCGGAGATCTTAATTATCGCCTTAATTTATCGGATGATGAGGTGAGGACTCTTGTGGCTATGGAGCAGTGGAATGAGCTAATCGAATATGATCAGGTAATGTCATATTTATGAGCAATGCTATCTGTACACTCATAAGTTAGGAATAAATCTTATACTGCATCCATTCTGTGGCCTATATTCCCCCTCTAATCAACTATGATCAGATAATGTCGTATTTATGAGCAATGCTATCTCTACACTCATAATGCAGGTATAAATCTTATACGACACTCATTCTGTGGTCTATATCCCTCCCACCCCCGTTAGTTTAATCAACCTTTTTCTTTTTTCACTAAAACCTAAATGAGGGTGTAAGATTTACACCTATATATAGGTGTACAGATAGTATTTTCTCATATTTATATTTCTTAAATGGTATAGTCTATACAGATCAAATTTCTGAATGATTAATTATGGTTTTTAATAATTTATTTTTAAAATTTTAAAAATATTTGGCAGCTAACCAAGGAGCTAAAAAGTGGGAGAATATTTGAAGGTTGGAAAGAGGGGATAATTAGTTTCCCTCCTACTTACAAGTATGAGAGAAACTCCAGTAGGTATGTGGGAGAAACCAGTAGAGATGGGGAAAAAAGGAGGTCACCTGCATGGTACTCTCTCTCTCTCTCTCTCTCTCTCTCTCTCTCTCTCTCTCTATACTTTGAGGGCCTGTTTGGATGCTATAACATTTTGGTTAATGCTAACATTTTATGTAGTATATTTTTTCGAGGTTACTCAAAGAGCATATTGTGACACCCCAAAGATTGTGTTTATGTATATAAGAGATCATGAACATTAGGAATAATAACATGGCTTAATCATTTTGAGTCGGTGGTTTGAGTTCTACGAGTTATTATTGCTAGTGGGTCGGGTCGTTACATTTGGTATCAGAGAAAATCACCAGCCAAAAGTGAGTAACAAGTCTAGATTGAGACTGAGTTTGAAGGATAAGATGATAGCTTATGTCAGTATCTGAATGATGAGGCTAGCGAGATATGTCTCACATCGCCCTGATAATTTTAGACTGTGTTTATATTTGAGCTGACGAGAACATCAGGCCTAAACAGGAGTAGTTTGTGACACCCTAATAGTCATATATCGGATGAGAATGAGATTTGATAAATGAGGTGTAATCAAATACTCTCTCTCTCTCTCTCTCTCTCTCTCTCTCTCTCTCTCTCTCTCTACTTTGAGGCTATGTTTGGATGCACTAACATCTTATATGGCATATCTTTGTGAGTTTACTCAAAGATTTGGTAAATGAGGTGTAATCAAATATCTTGAATGGATACTACATTCGGCCTTTTCAGTCATATCTTTAGAATAAGATAATTCATCTCATACATAAATTATACTATCCTATCAAATCATAAATATCAGAACTTAATATCAGAACTTTTGAATGAACGAAAACTAAACTACTAGCTTCAATCCAAATATCATACCTGAGCCAAACACAGCCTATGCGACTATAATGGCATGCCTTTCATGGTTCAGGTGTGATCGCATACTCTGGTTAGGGAAGGGAATAAAACAACTATCTTATCGGCGGTCGGAGCTAGACCTTTCCGATCATCGGCCCGTCGGGTCGATGTTTTCCGTCGAGGTCGAAGTGTTCAATCAGAGGAAACTCGAAAGAGTTCTCAACTTCACTAATGTTGGATTGCTTCCTTAGGAAAAGTAAAGTTTTTGCTTCACCAATAATTCTTCAGTGGTTCTTTCCATGTTGTTCCAGGTATTAAGATATTGATCCTTCATTATATGCATTCTTAAAGGTAATAAATAAGTTCGTCGAACCGAAAAATTTATACATCGGTGCGAGTAATTTTCGGCGATGAGCGATCTGAGTAAACAAGCATAATATAAGATGAATATGAGACTACTTGATCATAAATAAATGATGCTACAAAATTATAAATTGAATTTCATACAGATCATCAGTTCGGATGTCTCATCGTCGAAAATGGCATGCAAGTTAACGATAGCTTTACTTGTAAAGTCATGATCCTCCATTTCATATCTTGAGATACATTATCTATCATAAGCATTTTTCAAATGAATTACTTGAACTAGTTTATTTTGTGATGATTTTAACTTTTTTAATGCAGGGTACCAACAACTTATATTTATGCACAGAAGCAGTTGGATATGGTTATGTCACTAATACAAGAAGCCTAATTTGCTTTAGAGGACTTGAAAGAGCCCTTCTTTTTTATTTTTTAATCTTTTTCTCCTTTTTGTTTTGTTTCATTTTTTTTAAAAAAGAATTGATATAGATTTCTTGTTAATTGTGTGGTATATATATATATATATATGAACTGAAATACTATCGGTGGGCAAACGGATTTAAGTTTAATGATAAAACTTTCAAATTGATAATCAGCACCGGTAGATATATCTAAATCATTTAAACTATCTAAAAATTAAGTTTCATACTTTTTCGATATTGTTCTCTTATACATCAAGTAGATACAAAAATGAACGGTTGAAAATAAATATTCTTTAAAAAGGGATAATAAAAATCTTGTACTCAAGATCAAAAATATTAATCTTATTTTAAATAGTGTAAAGAATATTCTAATCAAAATTCAATTGATTTAAATTTCTTTACACCTTTAAACGAGAAAAGACTTCATATCAATCATTAAAATTACAAATTTTACAACCTTTGAACATTAGGTTAATGATATTGAAAAAATTTTAAAATTTAATTTCTCAATATTTTATAGTGCCAATTGTTGATTTGAAAACTCTATCATCGAAGACAAATCGGTAGCACTATCATCCTAACCGCACATCTCTTAATCCAAGAGCCAAAAAATTAGTAGACCAATGACTTTACTATCGATAGTACTCCAACCTAATTATATATATATATATATATATATATATATAATATCTTTTTTGTTTTTGAAAGTACGGAGACCTATGTGATTGTAAGTTTTTTGACGAAACACGAAATGCAACACATGCTTTCGAGAGATCGAAATAACAACGAAAGGAACTAAAAATAGTTAAGAACACAATGGTTTGGATCTCGAGTTATCTTTTCGTCAAAAACCACCAGCAACATCAGAAGCAGTCGAAGAATCAACAACTCAGAGAGAAAATTTGCTAGAAGATTGAAGAACACATGCATGCAGATTACATTTGATTGAGATATCAAAAGAGAGAGAGGAGAGATCACTACATAGTTCACTAGTAAACTCCAGAAATTGAACAGATTTAAATCAAACATACCTGTTGTAGATGATTACGGAATCCGAATCTTCGTACCCTGAAATTCTACAATTCATTTAACAAGAAACAATTTACACAGAATTACTAGAATGCAGCAGAATTTATTCATAAAATAAAAAAAGCCGGATATTTTATCCAGTATTATTAATACTATGATTCGGACAATAAAACCAGGCCCTCAAAACATCCAATTCCTCGTATGACGACGAAAGTTCATGATAAATTAACTCCGGACACATTATTTCCCAACCATCCCTAATCTAGAATTCACGGACATCACTCTACCTACTAAAGAACCTGCCCAAATCCCCGAAGCCGAGAAGTGCTACGACACATGATTCAAATGCTATCCACTAAATAACATGTTCCACCTCTCCGAAGGGTATCAATCAATATCCAAGCTGGAGTAAGGTTCATGACCGACCTGGTTGTCAGTAAAACAAATGCAGCAGGGAGCCTCTCTTAGTTATTATTATTCTTAGAAATGCACCAAAAAAGAAAAAAAAAAATCGCACACAGAGTGAAGAGGATTCGAAGGAGAACCAGCTCTTATCCACTTAAAAGTTAGAAAGCGGCTGGATGAAGAATGCTAAACGCAAGTTTTACATCGAATTAATACTTATCACTGAAAGATGCTACTCACAGAGCAATCGTCATGAACTCGCCAAATGATCTCGCCTAAAAGGTTGGCCACAGACAGGACTGTCAATTGGGGGAAGTTCTTCTGCTCCAGCACGGGTATTGTGTTTGTTATGATTACCTCTTGGAATAGGCCACTCGACAGCCTCTCAATCGCAGGAGGGCTGGTAAAGAGTATCAACAATTCGTTAACGAACTACCAAGCGGTTATGCAAGATGTGCATAATATTCGAAATATCAAGGAATTATCAAAGACAAGGTGTAAGCAAAAGAAAGTTGCCACCAATTAACCCACAAAGGTATAAACAAAAAGGACCGTGCCATCCTGGATTCTTAGAAATATAGCTGAAACTCTTTCATAAGAACTCAAGTTTGCATGATGCATGGCTTTTATCGTCATATAGCATGTTAAAAAGGGTGATCTGTGTATAAATTTCTGTCTTTTCGGACTAATTTGAAAGTCCTTAGAACAACCACAGTTGCATATTCAATGACAATTAAATTTCCAAAAATTTCAAAGCAAAAAAGATACCTAAAAACAGCATGTGTGCTGCAAGCATAGACTTCCCTTGCTCCTTCATGATGCAACAGTTCTGCACCTTTTACAATCGTTCCTAATTCATAAAAAGCATCAATTTCAATCGCTATCTTCGAACAATAATACATCAAAAGGAGGAAAAGGAGTTCAGAATCTATCAAATTAAAGTATAAGAAATCACATAATTACAGTCTACAAATAAAAAACTAATAAGGACTAAATGGATAAACCAATAAAAAGGAGATTTTCATTCAGGAATTTCCTAATATTCATGGCCTCAATATGTGTGTAATAAAGGACATTAATGTCAAGGACCAAGAAATTTCGAGATACAAGCAGCAATACAAGTTCTTAGAAATGATGACTTACCAGCAGTATCTATCATGTCATCCACCATAACAGCCACTTTTCCTCTAACATCGCCAATCAGATTCATTACCTAAAAAAGACAACTTTTTAGAGTAATTACTGTTGAATTCAAATCTGCAAGCGGCAAAGCAAAGTGAAGCACTAGTATAATCATTGAAAATCAGTTCTACACAGAAAAATTAATGGTAAAATTGTTGATTTATATGTTATGCTTAGTTCATATGAAGGCCCATAGCTTGGAAAAGTAAGCAATAGCTCAACCAACCAGTAGGCAAACTAATCTTTCATCGAAAGGAACAACTGAAGAATCAAATAAGTTCCGCAATCACTGGTCAAAGATTATCGAAAGTGTTATACATGACATATCGTGGTTTGTCTAGAGAGTCCTACTTACCTCAGCAACATTGTGTCCTTGGCGCCTTTTATCTACAATAGCTAGAGGTGCATCTGACAACTTCTTGGCAAAAGCCCGGGCCCTAGCAACACCTCCAACATCCGGAGAGACCACTACCAAGTCATTTGAACATATGGTCTTGCTCGCCAGGTAATCAAGGATCACGGGCTTTACATGAAATTAATTAGAAGCAGATTATAGGAATATGATTATATTTGTGGAATTCACCTTATAAGGTACTACCAAAGCATAGACTACGATGTACCTGACCATAAACATGATCTACTGGAATGTCAAAATATCCAATGGACTGTCCAGAGTGAAGATCACAAGCAAGCACACGGTTCGCACCAGCTTCGGTAATCATATTGGCCACAAGTTTTGCTGCAATAGACTCACGCCCCTGAGTCTGAACAAAGGAAACAGCAAAGAGGAAGGAGATTCTTAGCATCCACCTTTACATGTATGAAAGAAAATAACATGTGCTAGCGATAATAAGAGAGTGTCCGCAAAGTTCCATGTATTTAAGTATTACTTGTAAAACTACTTAATGATAATAATGAATGTTTAAATATGCACCATGCAAAATATCCCTACAAAATCTAAATTTTTCTTAAATGCCCTTGACAAGCTTAATTTCTTACATATATCCTAGAGATATCCCATCTTCAAGGGGAACAAAAATTTCACATCCAAAATCAATTTTTCTCCATGTTGGATGACTACGCAATTAAAGCTAAGCATGTCTTTGTAATAAATCACACTTTTGAGGTATATATATAAAAATTCAGATTTTAAGGTGCTAAATATTTAAAGAGATGATTTTGCAGGAATATATATGTAAAATCCTCAGAAGAATACAAAGAATCTGCCAACAATCAACTAAAATATGCGAATCTCTTCATGGTAGCTAGTAGAATGAAGCAACAGGATGAAAAATAGGAGCCAAACAATTGCAAGATTTATTGCAATTATCACAAGAAAAAACTGCGTTCACAAGCATCTAATAAACTTATACAAGAAAACAGGTATTACCTTACGGTCTGCTCTGGCATAACCAAAGTAAGGTATGACTGCTGTGATATTCTTAGCAGATGCTCTGCGGCAGGCATCAATCATAATCAGAAGCTCCATAAGATTCTCGTTTGCCGGCGGACATGTTGGTTGTATCAAGAAAACATCACATCCTCTCACACTCTCTTGTAATTGAACATATATTTCCCCATCAGCAAACCGTTTTATCTTGATTTTTCCAAGTGCTAGACCCAAGTAGCTTGCAACTTCCTATTGAGAAATAAGGAGAAATAACAGCAAGTAAATATGTCTATCAACTTAATTTGTTTCCAAATAAATGAGTTAGTTTTTCGCATTGGCTTAGGTAATTGGCAATTATGATAAAAATTCACAAGAACATCCATATAGATTAGATAAAATAATGATAACATGAACATAAGCAGCATTTATGAATTATTGATTATTCACTAAACTTTAGACTAAGTTACAAAACCCCTCCGAATAGATGCATCAAGTACTATCATGTGGAAGCTACTTTGCTATTGCTATTCAAGGCAATCAATCTCATTCAAAAATATGGCATCAAAAATTAATACTAGGGCTTCTAAGACTAACTTAACATTCAGAACCACTCGATTCCTTTGAACATATTCTTCTTTCATATTTAAAATTACGAATCAATCGCCTAAAAGTCTTTAAAGCCAACTTTTCTAAATGAAGAGAATGAATACCTTGAATAAATCTTGAACTGTTGGAGATTAGAAAATCACAAGTAAATAGCCAATGAAGAAGTAAAATTAGTGTCCACAGAAAACCGACATCACATCTGTACTACCAATATATAGCGAGCACTGTAAGGTGAGCAACAAACTTTGAGAATGAAAATAATAGATTAAAGGAACTAAATGATGAAAACACCTGATTGATTCAAAAATGATCTACGAAAGAACGGTAAAGTAAGATAACATGCCATTTGCACAGTATAATATTCTAATTAATGATTTGTATTGCTTCATATGAGATAAAAAAGAAAATGAACAAGGACTAACCAAGAATAAACAAATCTACCTGAGAAAGTGCGCGATTGGCAGTGCCCGAGAATATACGCAACCTCGTGTCGTTCCTACTGCTCATCTCTTGTAAGTAAGGCGTCGTCAGCACGCCAGGCAACATCCGCTCATTAAAGAAAGAATTGCACGGCACTGCTCCATTGCTAGACCTCAGTGGATCGGTCAATTTGCATCTCTGCAC